>SNQJ01S0032048.1:51634-99537 GCA_010110895.2 Picea sitchensis
CCTACATCTACCCCTCTCTCCCCCTCACTCTGTATCCCTCTCCCTCTCTCACTCACTCTATCCCTTTCCCTCTCTCTCTTCCCCACCGGTGTGCTTCATCATATAAATATGCACCAATGCGTATGGATAAACAAAACACACCAGTGCATGTAATTGAGAGAAGCACCAAAGACTGACCTCCATTATTGCCTTCACAAAGAAAAACCTCCAAAAACTTTAAATACAGATGTTTGCATTTTAATTATGAAAATTTAACTATCTTACGATGCATTATTACTTACACACAACCTTAGTACATTATTAATTACACTTCGCATCGGTGTGTTTCGAACTGTATATTGCATCGACTAAAGAAAGTTAGAAAAATAACACACTCTTACTATCAATACTTTGAAATTTATTATGAAAATAAATCGGCGTGTTATACGTACACACCACACTGATGCACTATTGATGGTACAGTGCACCGAAAATGTAACTTTCAAAATAAAATAGTGCATGCGTTTATCATCAATGCACCGAAATATACAATGAAAAAATTAGTGGGAATTTGAATATTTATGTTTATAAAGGAAAACCCTATTCATTCTTTTATTTGTTTGCCAAAATTTGGAAAGGATATTTGTGCGATAGAGATTTATCAGCAAAGATTTCAGAGTGAGAGGATTTTTTTTTAAGAGCCAAATTTGAGGGGGATAACTGTAGATCACATAGAAATCTGCAGAGAAGAAATTTCAGGCATATGATTTCATTCTATTAATCATATTAATCATTCTCCTATTTGATTCAAACAATTTCCAGTGCATCCCCAAACAAAAAAGAAGGGTTTCATAGTTACCTTCAGTATTAGAAGCCCTAATTTCCTCATTGTTTTTTTTATTTCTCCTTCTATATTTCACAAGAAGAATTTTTTTAAGCCCAATTTTTTTAGAGCATTTTATTTATTTATATATGGGTGTTTCATATTTGTTACAATGAAACCACTCATTACATTAGATCCCAAACCGTCCTGTCACTATTGTTTTTTTTTTAAATGTCTTTCTGATGACCAGTGCGCTCATAGTAAGCACATCAGAGCATTTGTTTTGTAAACAACACCATTTTATTTCAATTAGAAATATTATTAAAACATCCTTTTCGCAGACGATGGTGCATATTTGACCTAAATACGCACATAGACACATTGTTTACAAAGTGCACCATTGAGTATAAAATGGAGAAATTACTATTTTTATATGGAAATTTCCATTTCTTAAATTTGTTCACTTCTTGAAGGTGCATAATAAACAATACTTAGGAAGTTGTTCTTTTCTTAATTCATAAAGAACTAGATGAATACAAAAATTTGTAAAAAAATTTCAATTTTGCATTGAAACTATTATACTGTACCAATGAGTATATGTATGGTTAACACATCAATGCGTATAATTATTGTTGATGTCTTGGTGCGGATGATGTTACTATACGCTCGAGGATCATTTAAAAAAAATATTAAGTAATTTAATATCTTTTTTTTTTGGGAGATTTTGAAAATTCCAAGGGGAAAAAAGGGGAAAACCAAGACATGTCAGTAGGGATGTCCAAAAAAGTGTAGAAGAAGATGTTTAAAGAAATGACCATAATTGTGTTGCAAGAGAAGCCATCCCAACTACAATGTGCACTAGAGGTATGCAATCATTTATTTATTCTTTTATGTACATCGAATTTGAGTGTCACGAGAAATACTAATTTTCAATTGTTTTGTTGTAGAAAAGAAAAACAAATAGAATCCATTCAACACATAAGATAGGACGACGAGGAATAAAAGGGTTGATTGCAAACTTTGTGAGTATTTACATTTCGAACTTTCTCAAGATTTCATGTTTGATATGATCTTTATATTTGAAAAATTAATTTACACTTGCCCATGGATGTCTTCTACTAGGTGTTAACGAGTACAAAGAGGAGCCAACCCATGAATTGATAAACATTGGGTTAAGTATGGGTTGTGAGTATATGTTGAATAATGAAAGTTTAATTCAACAATTTGTAAGTAGCTATGTTTTTAACTTCCCTTGTTTTATAATTAATGAAAAAACAAGAAAACTTTATATTGATTATATCGATTGTACTTTGTCATGTCATATTAAACATGCAGGAAACAAAGTATGGAATGCAACCCACAGAGGAGATTTTGAGAGAATTCCTAAAGCACGACTTCGAAATAATGTGTATTGTTTATGAAAGACTTGGTGCTAAGGTATGTTTTTTGTTCTACCAATCATGTATATTCTACTATATAAATAAATGTAGATATACTTATTACATTTTATATGTGTATTTGTATATGAAATATGAAGTGGCAGAACATAAAAAACAAGTTGATTAAGAAAGTAATATGTTAAAAAAAACAAAGTACAGTATCACCTATAAATGATGAAGAAATGAGGCATGCATGCAACTTGAGCAATGACTACAGTTGAACTGATGAATGCAAATCAATATAATTGAATGTTACTGCAAGTTGTATGTTTTGTAATAGTTTTCTCTAAAAATTAAAGATTTTGTTTAATGTACTCGACATATTGTTCCAATTGCATGAGGACGTCTTACCAATAAGCATAAAAATTACAAATTGGTTGCAGTTTGATTATTGTACCAAAACTTTACATTGTCCCTTTTTGTATGACAATGGATCTCTTATTCATATATACTAAAATGAGCTTCTTATTTCATTGCATTGTCGAATGTTGTAAAATGTTGCATTCCTGAATAATTAATATGTGGATGATTTACATTGTGACAAATAACACATGTTTAATTGGTTGGATAACACATTAATGGAATCATTATATCGAAATGCAATAACAATAATCTAAAACAATATTATTATAAAAAAATATTTGATTTTGAAATGATTAATTGAAAATTTGTAAAAAACAATGAATTAAAATATATACATATCGGTGCATTTTATTCCTTTGAACTCGCTAGATGGTGCGTGCCATAATATAGACATTAGTGCATTTTGAGGAGTCATACACATCGATGCACATTATTTATAATAATGCACTATTATAATGCACTAGTATGTACTATTGATAAAATGTATTGTGCCATAAACGATATAACGTACAATAATATTTATCGTTTCAAAATTATACGATGCTCATGTTTGAAATATACACCGAGGCACTAAAAACAATTTACATACTGATGCGTTAAGTTTATTATACAAGTAGATATTCTAAATATTATTTACACACTGGTGCCTTTACTATAATATACACACTAGTGGATACTAAAAATATTCAAAATTTCACTACCCTTCGGTGCACATGGTAAAACATATATCGGTACGTACTAATTACACAAGAACCGGGGCACATACTATATTAAATGCATCGGGTCTCAAGATAACTTGATTGTAACGGTGCTATCTATAAATTAAATGCACCAGGGTGGACAAATCCTAAAATACACCGGTGCTTCATACAAAAACAAGGCGAAACATGTGTGTAGAAATTATAAGAGCATCGGTACTCTGCAAACAATGAAATAGGAGGAACCGGTTTGTAATAGTTATAAATACATCGGGGAATTTTTTTATTATATTAAGATCCAAGATATTTTTATTATATTAAGATCCAAGATATTTTTATTATATTATTGTACTAGTGCATTTTATTATACTAAAGCATCGATGCATGTTTGTAAATACCGCATCAGTGTGTTTTGACAAGAATAACAACGAAAAATAACCTTCTCTACAACCTCCACCAGCCCAAATTTTCTTAGTTATATGGAACATCTGTTAACACTTACACAACCAATAGAGGAGGTTGTAGCGGAGTTTTTTTTGAAAATTTTGCCAAATTTTATAACACTAAAAACCTTTGCTAGAAGATGTTCTCCTTGTATTGTCTTTGTGAAGATGCGACCGATGCTAAAAAAATATGGTGAATGCTTTTGAATATGGATGAGAGATGATTGCGGTACCATATCAAATCCATTCCTATGTAATTTTCCAAACAAAGAGGGTGTCTTGTATAGTAGTGATCTATGTGTAGTTATCAGCCTACAAATGTCTCTGATGTTGTGATGAGAGGCCCATAGAAAGAAACTTTGTGACAGATAAAGAGAGTGTGTGATGGGGGAAGAGGTTGTATGTCACTTGGAAAAGCCAATATATTAAGATAGGGATCCAGGTTATTGTGAGAATGATATATGCCTGCAATAGGTGATTTGGTTTGTTGAGTTGTGTGTTGTTGTGCTATACCATGCTGCACATTTGTTGGAGAATTGGTTTTGTATAGTCACTTGGTGCTTGGTGAGAGTAACAAGGTGAGGGAAGAAAATTGTTAAAGAGTGATGCATAGAAGGGATTGAAGAGAATGCCTCGAGGAATGGAACTGAGATATAGTATACAAAGTAGTTTTAGGGTATAGGAGGGTTTGAAAACAAAGTAATAGGTATCAGGGTATTGTAGGGATCATAATAGAAAATAGGGGTGGTGAGAATTACTTGGGATGAGGACTAAGAGAAAGGGGATATGAAGTAAGTGGTGGTGCAGTAGTAGCTGAAGGAAGAATACACAAGGAGAGGAATGCATGCAAGTTGAGTTGTTGAACTGCACCAAGGAAAGAAAGAGGAATAGTAGCAATAGTTATTTTATATTCTTTATCATCTTTGAAGAGAGTATAGTTATTATAGTGACCATCATATAGATCCTTGTGTTAGTGTTGGTATTTGAGGCATATGATCAAATAAAAAAAATCAAGTGGAGAAACATCATAATCGAAAGTGCTTGGAATGGTCCACTAATAAACCTTACAACACACACTTATTAATCAGTAGACGAGGATGATGTTATTGTACCGATATGAGATGATATGGAGAAGGATGGGGAGTTATGTAAAACTATAAATACTACACAAAGTTTCTAGATATGAGATTATTTTCCCTGCCATTATTGAGTATGATAATGGCTAGCTAGATTTTAATCTATTAATTATGAATGAAAAGGAAGTTGTGAGATGGAATGGTATTGTATTGGGTGAGGAGAAGGAGAGATGGGTTTGTTATGCCATGGTTTTGGTAAGATAATGATTTATGGATGTGATGGAGAGGAGGGTTTTGTGGGGGAATATTCAGATTCATAGTTAGATTAATCAATATATAATTCTTTCAATGAAAATTTATGTTCTAAGGCATGGCAATCTGTAAGAAAATGTGTGTAAGTTTGATGGAAGTGGTGTTATAGGTTTGGGATAGAGAGTGAAGGGATAAAGAATTTAGGTTTTTGAGGGTGAGTAGGAGAAGGTATTAGGCAAGTAGGATGGTGGTGAGGACTAGGGTTGGTTGTAGGGTTAGGGTTTCAAGAGGATGGGAAACTAGGCCATCTTTGTACTCTTATTTCAACAAACAAGGAATGAATAAAGGGTTGATCAAGGGAATTTATTTCGAACAAGGAAACTTAAAAAAGAAAAAACAATAATCCATTATTAAATTTGATAATAAGTATCTCATCCGAGTTTGCAATCTAGATTTGGATCCATCATTGTGTGAACACCTAAATGTACTACTGTATTGTTTGNGGGGGGGGGGGGTAGAAACACTGCTTAACAATGTCACAAAATGCATCCCAAGTGATGATGCTCTTTGTAGTATATTTCTAAGTAGACTCATCATTAAGCTAATGTATACTCCTGGTGTTATATATTGAGACTACCACCAAGTTTGAGTGAACCTTTCCAAATGGTTGTTTGCAACAAGTGGGAATTGATCCTAGGATATATTAGGGCATGTATGGAAGTAGGTTGTGAGGCTATGGATCCAAGAATCCGAGAGTTATATTTTCATCTGTAATCTGTATTTTTGGAAATTGATTATGGTTTCTAGTTAGAAGAGGGAGGGCTACATTTTATTTGTGAGGATATCTTGTAAGAGTTTCATTAAATTTGGATGCAAGGAGTTAGTATCATCTAAGGAGGATTCTTTACAAGGAGACATAAGTGTAATGAGAGTAGCTTGGATAACTAATAGGATAAGTATATCTAAACCACGACTCTTGCATAACCCTCACACACTAGCGATGGATGTGTGCTAGACTAGGGAACACTAATACAAGAGAAATCCCATGGTAGAATGTAATGATATAATATGTGAGATTAATTTTGAAGAGAAAATAAACCAAATAACTAACCTAAAACAATGTTGAGAGAGATTTGGGTGGGAGGGTTGGGCTCAAAGAACCAGATCTATTGATTTATTCTTGTTAGAGAAAGGATTCCACTTTAATTCTAGATTGAATCAGAGAGAGTATTGAAAGTAGGTGTCAAAGTAGATATAGGTGGGAAGGCACAATCCAAAGGAAACAAATTTGAACTTCTGCTACTAAAAAATGAGCATTTTGGGTGGGGAGTTGATCCTAGAAACCCAATGCTAAAGAGTGAGTAGGGATGGAACGATGCTTTGATACAAAACAATGTTAGTGAATCATTTTAGTAGGAACAACCCTCACTAGAGAGGGATTTAAACCAAACTGAAGAAACAATTAACCCAAGAACAACTAGAGAAATGTGATCCTCAAGGAAAAATGGCCTAGTTTATTATGCTATCCAAATGGAATTTATATAGGAATTCAGTGGGTCTACTCAATATGAACACAAACCAAGGATCAAGAAATAATTAATAAACAACTTTGGTACATGGCTTGAAGGCTGGAGGGATGCAAATACATGTTGCACATCAATAACTACTAACTAAACCAATTGGAGATGAGGAATGTTGCCTTTAATGGTTGGGAATAGTTGATCTTGTAGAACGAGTTGGGAATTGCTTGGTTGAGGGGTGTGTCCTCCTTGGGAAGGTCACCCTTGCTATCTCCACCACAACCACAAGATTCTCAATTTTATCCTCTAGAATTCCTCCTCCTTTCTATAAGCTTGATGTGGTTTTTTTTCTAGTTCTTTTTCTTCCACTTGTAGTTATAAAGTGATCTCTTGTGATTCCATATTGGTTTGAAGGGAGATTATTTATAGCTAGATCCTTTCTCTTTCTTTATATGGAGGGAGAGAATGCTCTTTTTCCTAGATTTTTAAGCTTCTTTTTAACGTGCTATAAAGAATGAAAATGTTAAGAAGTAGTAAATCATATTGCACATAGATAGCCAAAGGGGTTTGATCAATTGGTTAATTCCATTGTCACTAGATGTTTGGCTGGTTCCATGACAATAGGTTCTTGTTTTACATCCCCTTGGGTGAGGCGAACTATTCTACATTGACAAGTTTAGTAGGGATTCCACCTGTGAATGTGGGGAAGCATCCCTTCAAGTTTCTTGTGAGGTTTTCCTCATAATATGTATGTATGTATGTATCTATATATAGCCAAGAAGATAACCGAAGGGGTTAGCTATGGTTTCCAATATTGTTAGGAATTTGGCTAGTTTCATGTCGACATGTGCCCATCTTGAATCCCCCTAGGTGGGGTGCATTAACCTACACCCATGGGTTTAATAGGGATGCCATATGTGAATGTAGGAAGGCATCCCTTAAGTTTAGTCATGATATTTTACTTGGATGCACACACACACATGTGCACACACACACATGAGCGAACAAACACACATTGCTAAGCTTATATGTTACACCTAGATTGATAGGTAATAAAAATATTTGAAAGTAATTTGAAAGGTCATGAAAATATTTGACTATGAACAAAACAAATTGATGAACAATGGTGAATTCCAATTTTTTGTTGTTGTTTCCCTTAGTCATTAAAAGAGCTTAACACATGTATGGCACACCAAAATGATCTCAATAGAAATTAATGGGATATTTTTTACAAATAAATATCAATAAACCATCTATTAATAACAACTATCTAAATTACTAATGAAACTATCTCATATAATAAATATAATAATGAATAAATTTATTAATTACAATATAATATTAAATATTTAAATTAATTATGAATTGTAACACCCTATTTCCCCCAGTTTGTAAATATAACTATAGTGGCCAAGAGACTATGGTAAAATCAATATGTGTGAATGTTTGATTTGATGTACCTTTGTATAAAAGGTCGATGAATGCAAATTATTTTATTTTAATAGAAAATGGATAAGTGTTGCATGACTGCTGGAAAGGGGATGTGCTAAGAGAGACCATGAATGTTGTGAAAGAGATGGTGAAGGGGACCAGGAATGGTTGTGTTAACCTTCACCGGACCAATACTTTGCTGGATTTAATTGCTCAAGATTAGAACAACCCTCTAACCCAGGAATGAATGTCGGTTTGGCTAGTAGGTGGGAGGACCTCCTTAAGAGTTAATGAAGGGATGGGGAAGACCACCTATCTGTAAGGCTTCCAGACCTGACCACAGACTGGGAATTCGGGCCACATGCAATATTGCTAAGAAAGGAAATAAAGGAAGGTGTGGTGGATAGAGGAATACCTGCGAAGAGTGCAGAGATGAGGGACTGAGCTCTCAGGTTCAAGGGGGAACTGTGAAAATAATGTTTTATGATCATAGGAAATAGATACTGAGTCGGGAGAAGGAGAGTAACCTTTGCCCCTATCTATTTCTATGCCGTAAGAAGAGATTCAATCTTAAAGCATCATGGTCTAGCTTGGGGGTGGCTAGTGGTAAATATTTTAGGAGTGACTGAGCCTATGGTTGGGTGGAAACGGGCACCCCTTCCAGTAGTCGCTTCATGTTATCTAGTTCTGATAAGTGTTTTCATACTCTATGCATTGAAATGAGAATTAATGGTTGCATGCATGTATTTACATATATGTAAATGACTTCTATATTGAAATGATTAAGTTATTTGTATACGTTGGTTTCCTTGAGAACTTATGCTTCTGCTTTCCTGTATGCTCTAGTTTAACCCTCGAAGGTGTTTTCCCCAGGGGGATACCTCACAGATCCAGAGTCGGAGCAAGCCTTCTGGCACTGCTACCATCTCGGTAATCTCATGAGTTTACCCCACCCTGTTTCAAAAATTAAAGTTCTGTGAGTTAGGAAGGTGTTTCCTTCGAACCAATAGCCTGAGAGACCTTGAACTCGCGCCCACGACCTTAACCAAAACCTGGCTAAGAGTGGACCTCATAGCTCGAGAGTCATTTGAAGTTCCATGTTACCTGGGTCTAGGAACCCTACGCTAAGTCTGAAAGGAGATAGCTCATGATGGTTTCAGATCTTTGGGAGTTCGAAGCCCTAGGATGTCAAAATTCATGATAGTCAAAGTTACCCGAACTCCTGGAGTAACAAGAGTTGTAGATGATTCAAGAACCTGACAAAGATGATGGATGTGAGTCATTCATCAGGAGGAAAACCTATCTCAGTCATCATATTGACTCAAATATCCACTAGGGTTAACAGATCAAACACCAATCGTTCAATTAGATTGATGGTTGGGAATCATTGCGGAGCGTGAAGGTGAAATTAATGGACGTGCTAGTTCATGGCCCACAATAAACCAATGCCATTGATCTCGTCGGGGTGGAGGATCAACGATCATGATTAGAAAAAGTCAGGTGAGCACTTTCCAAATTGCGGATATTGGGCCCTGCAATCACTGTGAATCATTGATCTGTGAACAAAGATTGATGGTTGGGAATGATTATAGAAAGAGAAGGTGAATTTAACGGGCGTGTCAGTTCACGACCCACAATCAACCAATTTCATTTATCTCGTCAGGGTGGAGGATCAATGACCATGATTATGAAAAGTCGGGAGATCACTTTTCACATTGCAGAGATTGAGCTCTCCGATAAAGAGTGAGCACATCAGGGCCCTACAATCACTGTGAACCATCGATATGTGAAAAAATCGATATTGGCCAGATCTCGACCGTGAAAATATGAGGGATGTTGAAAGATGATCAGGCTGGAGTGACGAGGCTCAATGATGCCATCCATGGTGATGTGGATTTAAGCTTGATGAGCAACGTGCCACTTGGATTCAGGCACATCACATACCCTATAGTCCTTTGGAACATGATACATGTCATCCTAGATGAGGACACGTGTTTCCCCTGACCTAGCTATGTGTCAGCCCCTGGTACATGCCCACCTTGCCCATGTGGTTGGTGAAATGTCTGGGATTCCAAGAGTCTGGGACTTCAGGACTCCAAAGGATTTGAGGTGATTTGAAAATCCCCAAAGTGTCGAAGTGCTGGAGTAGATCCTAACCGTTGTCACAGGAAGGCACACGACAGTATATAGTTAACTCCGGAGAAGAGCACTCCGAAGGAACACGAGGAGTGAAGTCCTGAAGTGCCAAAATCCATCGGAACTGTCCATTGGAGGGGGACATGTGGCGCTTGATCTGTAACTCTAGGTACAAAATACTTCGTAGGCGAAAAGGATTTGGAGTGTTTGAAATTCCCAAACTTTGAAGTCCTGAAGTAGATCACAACTGTCGATCACAAGGGGTGTGTGGAGCTCGATTTGTAACTCCGGGTACAAAATACTTCAGGGATAAAAGGCTTTGGAGCGTTCAAAACTCCCAAATGCCGACATATAGAAGTGAATCAGGGACATCAATATCTCCTAGGACACGCAGCGTCAGATTGTGAACTTCAGAAATTTTCCACTCTGGATGATTCATGTAGCGGTTGTCTTGGCGCATGTTGTCTTAGCCTCTGGTCATATCCCGTAGTCATATGTGAGTATATATGGATGGAAGAACCCATAGAACTTGGGAGAGGATATCTGCCAGTTCTAAGATTGGTTTGGAGCATGGAGACCATGGCTAGAAATATCTGGAAGAGCATATGGAATAGAGACCCCGAATGGGGGTTTTGATTTTCTTAAGAAGAACAAAATTTTGATGCCCCACCATGGGTGTGTTATAAATTGGTATCAGATCATGGTTAGAATACATGGCCTGCTTGGGCTCATGGACAAGTCACTTAAAAACCATGTTTAAATAAAATCTTAAGGGTAACTTCATACCTTACCCCTTTCCTAAAGAAGTCTGGTTAAACTATTTACTAAAGAAAATAATGAAAACTTTCTACTCTGTGTGTGTATTTAAAAAAAAAAATATGAACTATGTGTTGTTCATGAACTAATAGAATGTTAACTAGCATCAAGTGTTTTGTCAGCACTCCAACAGTCAGTGAATCATGGGAAACCACAAGCATAAAGGATGGTGATGTGCCATGAAGTGGATGATGGCTCCCACAATAGAGATGAAGATTATGATGAGAGGAGGGCGGTGGAGACCTCTTGGGATCTAGCTGAAACTGTAAGAATCCTTATGGCCTAATTACATAGTGTCAAGGATGACAATGAGAGATTTATAAAGGAGAAAGAAAAACAAATGGAAATCAATGCAGTCTTGTTGTAGAGATTATCTAATATACAGAGGAAACTACAACATGGACCTGCAACCAGTCATGTGGACCGACGACATACAGAGAGAAGTCAAAGTCCACCTGAAATACGAAAATGTGGTCCCATAAGTGGCCACACAGGGAGAAGTACCTTGAGGAAGGCCCAACCTGGAGGTAGGGGATGCTCATCGGGAGATTCCTTTGGAAAGGGAACTGACAACTTTGAGGGATATTCTAGTATCAAAACTAGCTCACATTCTCAGAAGAAAGGAAAGAAATGAAAGCATTCCAAAAATCATGACCCTGGAGAGTTCAAGAAACCCAAAACACCCTCTTTCAATGAAGAGATTGATAAAGGGGAAGAAGCAGAAGCTTGGATATTTGGTTTAAAGAATTACTTTAGAGTTCATGAATATTCTGAAAACTTGAAGGCTCGAATAACCATCTTCAACCTGAATGGAAAGGCTTCCATTTGGTGGGAAGATCTTAAGAATGTGAAAGGAATCCATGAAGAGGACTTATCATGGAAACAATTTGAGAAACACTTCAATAAGAAGTATCTATTAGAGAAATACTTTTATGGGAAGACTAAGGAGTTCTATGAACTCAAGCTGGGACAACTCATCATAGAGGAATATGTCAATAAA
The DNA here is from genome assembly GCA_010110895.2 of Picea sitchensis. NCBI lineage: Eukaryota > Viridiplantae > Streptophyta > Pinopsida > Pinales > Pinaceae > Picea > Picea sitchensis. Next base: position 63,611 of record SNQJ01S0032048.1, read on the forward strand.
TTCCTTGAGGTGTTGAGGTATGTACCCTACATAAAAGATGAAAAGGTAAAAGTACAACAATTTATCAGTGGGTTACCTCAGACCTACCAGAAAAATATTGAGTTTGAAGAGCCAAAGACCTTATAAGACACTACCGGAAGGCAAGGTATTGTTATGAACAACTCGGGCATCAGACAAAACCTCGCGAGGATTGGAAGAAGAAGAGTAATTTAGGGTTCAAGAAGAAGGGGTTTAAATCCTCAAGATTTAAGAACTATAGGAAGGATTCAAGGATGAGCCTTCCTACCCGAAGTGTGTATCAACAAAATTTCCCCTCCCAGAGTGGAAATAAACCTTTTGGATCAACCCCAGGAAAGACTGATAACCCAAAGAGAGAACCCTTGAAATGTTGGGGTTGCGGAGAAGAACATTTGTTGAGGGATTTCCCACAAAGATAACAGAATAGTAGGAGAGTCTACAACATCTAAGAAGCTACCATAGTCAATGATGTGGCTAGGACCATGCCATGGATTTATGCAGCTTTGGATAATAAACAATTCGACCACCAAGCTTCAGTGGTGGACATGGAAGGTAAGATCGCCAACCGTCTAGTTTCTGTTATAATTGACCATGGTTCTAACTTGAGTTACGTGGCCCCTCAGATTGTTTATAAGTGTAAACTGCAACCATTTAGACATGTTAAGACATGGTTGGTACAACTAGCCACTGTAACCAAAAGAAAAGTAGCATAGGTCATACCAGCTTGCCAATTCATCATGGATGGATTTCCCACCCAAGCAAACCTTAACATACTTCCCCTAGGATCTTATGACTTGTTGATTGGTATGGATTGGTTGGATTTTTATAAAACTAAGTTGGATTGTTACCATAAAACTTTATAATGTGTAAATGAAGAAGGGAGAAACATAACCCTCAAAGGGATTCAGAATCATGTCTAAGTGAGACAATTATCAACCCTTCAAATGAAAAAGTATTGCAGAAAGGGATGTCCTCTCTATGCAATACAGGTGTTGGCATCTATTGAGGATGACAAACCAAACCTAGAGGAACACCCCATATTAAGAGAGTATAGAGACGTGTTTCTAGAAGAGGTACTGGGTCTACCTCTGAGAAGAGACATTGACTTCTTGATATAACTTGCACCAAGAGTAGTGTCGGTGTCTAGGACACCCTATAGGATGAGTACACCTGAGCTAGTTGAGCTCAAGCTATAGCTAAAGGAAATAATGGAAAAAGGTTACATCCAACCCAGTGTGTCTCCATTGGGAGCACCATCCTTGTTTGTGAAAAATAAAGATGGCACGCTCCAGTTGTGCATAGATTATAGACAACTCAATAAGATAACCATAAAGAACAAGTACCCCTTACCAAGAATCGATGAATTGTTCGACCAATTAGGGGGTGGTTCCATTTTCTCAAAGATTGAATTGAGGTCTTGATACCATCAAGTATGAATCAAGGATGAAGACATCCACAAAATGGCCTTCGGGACAAGGTATGGTCACTATGAATTTTTGGTGGTGCCATTTGGATTAACCAATGGCCTTGCCACTTTTATGTGCTTGATGAACAATGTAATCAACAAATTCCTAGACAGATTTGTATTGGTTTTCATTGATGATATCTTAAGATACTCCAAGAACAAAGAAGAGAATGAATAACGTCTTAGACTTGTACTTCAATAACTAAGAGAACATAAACTCTACGCTAAGTTTAGCAAGTGTGACTTTTTCCAGAAGTAAGTACATTACTTGGGCCATGTTATTTCTGAAGAAAGGGTGGCAGTAGACCCTGACAAGATCAGATATATTATGAAATGGCCTACCCCAAAGGATGTATCTGATATCAAATCCTTTATGGGCTTAGAAGGATATTATAGAAGGTTCATAAAATGATTTTCAAAGATTGGTTGTCCAATCACTGCCCTCTAGAAAAAGGGGGTTAAATTCACTTGGACATCAGAATGTGAAGAAATATTTTAAGAACTGAAATACCTTCTGACCCATGCACCCATGTTGAAGATTGCAGACCCTGATAATGACTTCCTTGTGTGTGCATATGCATGCAAGTAAGGACTCAGAGGATTCCTTATGCAAGAAGTATGTGTATTTTTCTATGAATACAGGAAATTGAATGAGCATGAAATCAATTATGTGACCCATGATCTAGAGTTTTCTTCCATAGTGCATGCTTTAAAAATGTGGAGGCATTACCTCCTAGGTAGGAGATTTGTACTCATGACTGACCATTATGGGTTGAGGCACCTGTTTGATCAACCAAAAATCAATGCTATACAAGCTAGGTGGATGGCTCTCCTTAGTGAGTTCGATTTCAAAATCAAGCACATAAAAGGGAAGGAAAATAGGGTGGTCAATGCCCTTAGAAGAAGTGTGAAAATGATTCACCTGCCAGCAGTAAGCACCTGTGAAATGGATGTAATGGAAAGAATCAAGAATGCATAAGAAACATATGCATTCTTCAAGACTGTGACCTCATACCTAAGGCAAGAGCCTACATGGATAAAGTATGAAGGCTATCAGATGCTCGATGAAGGCCTACTGACCTACATAAACATATTCTATATTCCAAGTTGTGACAACTTGAAGAGGTTCATAATGGATGAACTACACAAGAGACCATATATTGGTCACCTAAGATATCAAAAAATGTTCACGACCACTAGGAAACAATTATATTGGCCTGGACTGAAAAAGGACATAGCAGACTATATAGCTAAGTTCCTAGAATGGCAACAAGTTAAGGCAGAATACTAGCACCCACCAAGTTTGTTACAACCTCTACCAATTCCAGAAGGGAAATGAGAAACCATTTCCATGGATTTCATCACCGGATTACCAAAATTGGCTAAGCACAATGATGCCATCATGGTAGTGTTTGACAAATTGAGCAAGTCTTCTCACTTCGTTCCTGTCAAGTCGACTTGGAAGGAAATAGATATTTCTGACATATTCAGGAAGGATATATTCAGACTGTGTGCCATGCCTAGAGAGATTATATCCGACAGAGACACAAAATTCACTTCAAGATTTTGGAAATCCTTAATGGTTGGTTGTAACATACCTAGCCACCCATAGGTCGGGGCATGCTACCTTCAAGCCCACCCTTGGACTTCTTTCTCTTACTGATACCTTCTTTTTAGTTTAAATATGCATAAAAGAAAAGACTTTAATGACATGCACAACAGTAATCGACAAGCATGCATAGTCTAAAGATTCAATTAAACGATAATTAAATATAAAATGGAAAATACAATCATATACATGTAAATGATACCATAACAGAGAGAACTTATCTTTATGAAATATGACACCAACTGGCTTTAGACCAAGGACGTTCCACCCAACTGTAGACACTACTGTTCCAAAACTCAATAGAAGCGTCACCCCCAAGCCAGGGCTAAGAATCCATAAGGATGGTTCCAGAGTGTTACTTGGCTTCCCAAACTAGTCAGCACCCAATCTCTCACAGGCTTCCCAACTCTCACAACAATCCAAGTACCCAACTCTCTTCTACCCAACTTGCTCCACCCGAGATAACGAACCTCCACCCTTCTCTGCCACGCAGTCCCTCAGGCAGTCCTTCTCCTTATTCGGGCTCCACCACAACTGGTCCAGAATATCAAAGATGGAAATCTCAGGACTCACAATTGTGAGCAACACTAGACATGGGCCAACACATCTCAGACATGCGGCCTCAGGTCACAACTAGATCACACCAGCGACCACTACAACCAACTATCCCATGGCTAATCTTCAGTAGTTCAACTCCCTTTCCCGAGCTAAGACACAGATGAGGATGGATCAATGAATGGGTCAGTGGGTGCATGAAAGTGCATGAGGAATATAATGGTGTGATTGCAGAAGTGAAGGAGAGAATGAGCCAACGACCACCCCCCATCAGACCAGAGGCGGGTTTAAGTAACTTCGTGGGGAATCAAAAACCTCCTGGCCTTCCCCAAGAATCTCACGTAAGTGATTCCCTCCCTTAGACGAAAGGGTAATTAAAATAGGAAATAAACACTTAGCCCCTCAAGCCCTCTCTCTTGTGGAATCATAGCCCCCTATAAATCTTGTCCTTGTCTGTCTAGCAGCCAACCATGTATTTATTGTTATTAATGATAAAAACATTACATGTCTTGGGCACACTGACCTTTTAATAATTGTTTGGGAACTTTGGTGTCTCAGCATTGTAACAATAAATTATTTAAAATGGGGGTTAAAAACCTGGGGTTTTACATCCCCTCCCCCTTATTTTGGCACTGTCTTCAGTGCATATACAAAATAGAGATAAAAATCTCAAATTTATTCAAAAAGCTACGGGTACTCTGCCCACATGGAATATTCATGCTCCCAAGTAGCATCTTCGGGACCATAGTAGGTCCACTGAACTTTTACTAGCTCTATAACTCGATTCCGAAGCATTTTGACTTTTCTGTCCAATACCTGCACTGGCTTAACTTAAAAATCTCCCTCTGTCTCTACCTGAATCATATGCCAATCAATAACATGGTTAGGATCATGTACATATTTCTTTAGTAAAGAGACATGAAATACATTATGCACATTCATGGAAGCAGGAAATGCAAGTATGTATGAAACTGACCCTATTCTGTCCAATATTTCAAATGGACCACAAAATTTGGCTACCATCTTTGTACAACTACCCAATTTCAAAGAGATTTTATTGGGCTTCACTTTCAAAAGTACATGCTCCCCTACTTTAAATTCTCTAGCTATCCTGTTCTTGTCTACATAAAATTTCTGTCTATCCTGAGCTGCCTTTAAATTTTGCTTGATCTTGACCACCTAGTCTTCCATGTCCTTGAGCAACTCCGGCCCAAGTACCACTTTATCTGCTGGGTTATCCGAGATTACTGGAGTATCACATTTCCTACCGTACAAGGCTTCAAATGGGCTCATTCTCAATGAAGCTTGATACCCATTATCATATGCAAACTCAACCAAGTGTAAGTAATCTTCCCCCTTAGACGGCTTATCCATCACATACATTCTCAGCATGTATTCAATTACTCGATTGACTCTCTCTATTTTCCCATTTGTCCAGGGATGATATGTTGTGCTAAATTTTATAATTGTGCTAAATCCTTTAAACAATCCCCTCCAAAAATTGGAGGCAAACTTTGTATCTCTGTCAAAGACAATTGTCCTAGGTATCCCATGCAACCTAGCAATTTCCTTCATGAAAATTTATGCAATATTAGTCGATGTATGCGTTGTCTTCACAGGCACAAAATGATCATCCTTTGTTAATTTGTCAACCACCACCATGATTGAATCATGTTTCTTATTCGTTTTGGGTAATCCTATGATGAAATCCATGGTGATCACTTCCCATTTCTTCTTTGGGATTGGCAAGGGATGCAACAAACCCGCTGGGTGCCTATGCTCAACCTTCACCTTTTGACATTCCATACATCAAGCGATGTAATCAACAACATCCTTCTTCATTCCTAGCCAAAAGAACTGGCTTCTTACTGCTGTAATTGTTTTTTGGTAACCGGGATGTCCAATATAAGGAACATTGTGCATTTCCTTTAGTACCAAATTCCTCAGCTCTCCAGAACTAGGAACTTAGATTCTATTTTTATGCATGAGTAGTATGTCTTCTTTTATCTCATACTCCTTTATTTTTTGTTGTACATCTCCTTGCTGTAATTTTTCCTTTACCTGTAGGTAATGTTGGTCTGTAACAATACCATCTAAAAATTCTCTTCAATTCTGACTGATGCATACTGACAACAGTAGCATGCATGATATGCACTCCTCTACTAAGTGCATGGACAACTTTATTCTCCTTTCACTTGATATGCTTGATATCGAAGTCATATTCACTTAAAAATTCCAGCCATCTTGTTTGCCTGCCATTCAAGTTCGGCTATTCAAAAAGATACTTCAGGCCAATGTGGTCTGTCCTTAATTCGAATTTCTTCCCCATGAGATAATGCCTCTACATCCTCAAGGCGTGAACAATGGCAGCAAGTTCTAAGTCGTGGGTGGCATAGTTCCTCTCATGTTCCTTAAGCTTTCTGGACTCATATCCAATGACATGTCCATTTTGTGTGAGGATTCCCGCAAGTCCTTCCTTACATGCATCTATACATACCACAAAAATTTCATTTCGGTTGGCAATATTTAACACAGGCGCACTAGTAAGGAATTCCTTCAATATATTAAAATTATTTTCACACTTGAGTGTCCATTCAAATTTAGTTCCCTTCTTTTGCAAAGAAGTGATGGGATGAGCAATCTTAAAGAACCCTACTATGAACCTTCTATAGTAGCCAACTAATCCCATAAAATATCTGACGTCTGAAAAATTTCTGGGTGTTGGCCATCCTTTAATGGATTTGATCTTCTATGGATCTACTATTATGCCCTTCTGTAAAATAATGTGTCCCAAGTAATGGATCTTATTTTGATAGAAATAACACTTGCTCAACTTGGCATACAACTGATGTTCTCTCAGTACTTGCAATACCAGTCTTAAGTGATGTTCATGCTCCTCTTAAAACTTAGACTAGATAAGTATGTCATCCAGGAATACTATGACAAACTTATCCAAATAATTCCTGAATATGCCATTCATTAAGCACATGAAGACAACTGGTGCATTGGTCAGTCCAAATTGCACCACTACAAATTCATAATGCCCATACCTGGTCCTAAAGGTTGTCTTATGAATGTCTTCTTCCTTGATTCTTACCTGATGGTATCCTTCCCTCAGGTCGATTTTTGAAAATATATTTTCTCCTCTTAGCTGATCAAAGAGGTTATCAATTCGGGGTAGAGGATACTTGTTCTTTATAGTGTACTTGTTCAACTGTCAAAAGTCAATACACAGCCTCAAGGTTTCGTCCTTCTTTTTGACAAAAAGTATTGGTGCTCCCCAAGGTGAAAAACTTGGACGTATGTACCCTTTCTTCAACAATTCCCCCAACTACATTTTTAATTATTTTAACTCTTGTGTGCTCATTCTGTAAGGTGTTTTTGACATCGGGGCAGTTCCTCGTACTAAATCAATTGAGAAATCTATCTCCCTTCTTGGCGACAATCCAGGTATTTCTTGGAATACATCTTCAAATTCCTATAGTACTGAGAAATCTTCGAGGCTTGGCCCCTTTGTATTATCTGGCTCTTCCACATGGGCTACATACAATTGACATCCTTTCCTAAAACATATTTTTAGTTGTAAGGCTGAAATGTCCCTTATAGAGATGGGTATTGGAAGTCCTTTCACAATGCTCTGTTTTCCATTTCCATCAAGACAGGTAAATGTCTTGTTATGACAATCTAGGACAACATGATGCTTGTCCAACCAATCCATTCCAATCAGAATATCATAAGACCCCAATGGTATGATATTTATATCAATACTAGTATTCATGCCATTAAGACTTATGGAACAAGTTCTGACCATATCATGGATTCTTCTTTTGGTTCCAGTGGCTAATTGAACCAAACTTGCTTTTTGAAGTTTATTTTTCTCCAAATGTAATCTATCCACTATATTAGGATCAATGTAGCAATGAATTGCTCCTGAATCAATCAAAATAGAAACAGGTTGATCTATGATATTACCTTCCACCTCAATCATATTGGACTGGTACTCTACTTGTTGATCATCTAAAGTTGCATAGATTCTTCCCATATCTTTGATTTTTTTAGCCTCTTGGATGTTGTTCACAGTCTTCACTCTGTCTTTTCTGTGAGGGAAATCCTTGTATGTGTGATCTTCCTTGCATCCATAACATTGGATTGGAATCTCCCTTGGCATACTGATCTTGATGATTTCTATTAGGCTCATTCCTATTGACGGGAGGTTTTAATCCCTTACTCCTCTGATTAGACTTTGCATTATTCTTGTCCTTCCAAGATTTTTGTAGGGATTCTCTTCCTTGGCCTTGCTCATACAGGTATTTAGCCTTCTTGATGGCCTCAGTCAAGGTCTTGGGTTCATCATACTTGATCTTTTCCTTATAAAAGGCATGCAGTCCACTTAGAAATATCTGTATTTTTACTTTCTCATCACTAATGAAGTTGACATACATTAACAATCCCAAGAAATTCTTCTTGTACTCTTCCATAGTCATTCTTCCCAACCTGAGTTCAAATAAATCCTGCATTTTATTGTCATATAAATGCTCTGAGAGGTACTCCTTCTGGAATTACTTCTTGAACTTCTTCCAAGTGATCCCACTTTCATTAACATGTTCCACTTGCTTCAGTTGGTCCCACCACATTGCAAATTTCCCATGTAAATGGTAGGTGGAAATCCTGGCTTCCAGATTCGATGAACAGTTATGCAACTGAAAATATATTTTGAATCCAAGCAACCATGTTTCAACATCATCTTCCCTTTCTCTTTCACCATTGAAGGAAGGTGGCTTGAGTTTCCTTAGCTCTCCTTGCAAACTATCTACCTCTTGTTTCCTTCTTTGGTGTCTGATAGGAGGCACCTTTGGACTGCTTACGAGATCTTTCGATGCATAAAACCTTCTTTCAGAGTAGGGAGGTGAGTGGTGCCCATGAGATCTGCTAGCACTTCGGGAATAACTAGCTCTTCCACGATCATTCCTTCTTTCATGGCACCTTCCTTCTTCCTCTTGTCTTGAGTTTAATCCCTTCTTCGTTTGCCTCTGCAACACTCGATCATTTATATTACTTTTCTCTCTCATCGGTCTTTCATTGTCTTCTTTGTAGCTCTATACTTCCATCTTCAGTCTTCTTACCATTTCTATTAACATTTCCTTCTCTCCTTTTCCCTTGCGTCCATTGGACTCTGTATCTACATTACCAACTATGGTATTCTTTCCTTCAACCTCCTTATCATGACTAGAGGCTCCCTCACCTTCTTCCATTTCCTCAATACGCATCCTGAGTTGATGTGTTTAGACCCCTTAATTATACCAAATGTGCAAGCGACCATTTTGTTAGAATTATGCATATGATAGACAAAATTGCCAAACCATGCTACAAGTCTCTTTCTTTTTTTTTTGTTCATGGAGATCATATCCCCATTCTCTGAAAAAAATAGTGTCCTGTTATCCTTGGCTGACATAGAATCTCATCCTGCGCAGGTGCTTCCTTCAAACCACCTTCTTAGGTGACCACGACTATAAACCGTGGCTAAATCCTTCCTTAACAAGTTTTTTTCTTGAAGACAACCAATTCGTCCCTTAGCCCTCCTTCCCTCGGATCTCAGTCTGCATATGACGATGGACATGAACCTACGCTTACCTGAAAAAGCGCTTGTTCGGAGCTTCGGGACTTCGAAACTTTAAGCCAAGACTGGATCAACGATCCTCATCCTATTTCAAAATCAACGATCGAGATCCACTTCGGGACTCCGCACTTCGAAAGTCTCAACTTTCCTCGTTTCCTCCTCACATAACACTTTTACCCAGATTTCATGACCTGTCGACGAGTTTCCTCCCATAGATCGACGACTGTGAATTTCTTCGGCTCTTCAGGCTTCAGAAGTTTCAAACTTTCCTCTTGCACTTTCTCCCGGAGTGCTTTCACCTGAAGTCGACGATCCTTCGATGTGTGTCTTCTGGAATCAATGGTCGATATGTACTCCGACCTTTGGGAATTCAAGAGTTCTCGACCCAACACAACCTGCCACATCTTTCCCCTCCAGAGTGCCCAGTCTCTGGACTACACGATCTGTCACCACATGGAGAAATATTGGAAGAGGACATGTGGCCCAATCAGGCAGGTGACATGTGTCACGTTCTAACTGAATTTTCAATACTCCAAATTCTCAAAACTTACTGACACATGGCACACATTCCATGTGTCCATGTCATCCCAGGTGACGTCTGCAAGCCATGTCACTTCGGAAAATTCTGGGGTCCACATCACCTCCTGGAGGCATCATCATGCCCCATCACTTCGGCTCTTCGGGCTTCAGGACTTTGAGAGTTTCCATAATAACATACTTCCAATTCTCCCGAACTCTGAATTCTCGAACTGGCCAATCTATCTCAATGTGTCCTCCTGGATCAGACAATTAAGATTCACTTCGGGTCTTCACCCAGATTCCATGGATCTGCACTGCATGTCCTCCTTAATATGACCGTTGAGGCTTACTTTGGGTCTTCACCTAGAGTCCACGGATCTGCACCATGTGTCCTCATTAATCTGACGGTTGAGGCTTAATTTGGGTGTTCGGACATCGGAAATCTCAAATTTCAAAACTTATTTGGCCCCACTGTCTTTTATCCGAAGCCCTGGTTTTGGCGACGTGTGGTTCTCAATAGATCAATGGTTGATATCCTTTCGGGTCTTCGGGTTTCAGAAATCTCAGTTTTCAAAACTTGTCTGGCCCCACTAGATTTTATCCAAAGCCTTGGATATGGTGACATGTGGCTCTCCTATGGATCGATGATCCCCAGCTACTTTGGCTATACAAATTTTCAATGCTTGATCCCTAACACATCACATCACTGCATGCCTTTCAATTTATGGGGGCATGCATCGACGATTTGGAGTAACCTGATTTTCTCCTTGCAATTCTCCTGATGCTGACACGTAACCCCTTGGGTAAACCGTGGTTTGGATTGCAGGACTTCCTTGGGACCTTATTTTTAGTTTAAATATGCATAAAATAAAATACTTTAATGACATGCACAATAGTAATCAACAAGCATGCATAGTCTAAAGATTCAATTAAACGATAATTAAATATACAATGGAAAATACAGTCATATACATGTAAATGATACCATAACAGAGAGAACTTATATTTATGAAATATGACACCAACTAGATACATACCAAGGATGTTCCACCCAACCGTAGGCATTATTGTTCCAAAAATCAACATCACCATCACCCCTGAGCCAGGGCTATGAATCCATAAGGACGGTTCTAGTGTGTTACTTGGCTTCCCAAATCGGTCAGCACCTAATCTCTCACAACAATCCAAGTAGCCAGCTCTCTTCTACCTAGCTTGCACCACCCAAGAGAATGGACCTCCACCCTTCTCTGCCATGCAGTCCCTCAGGCAGTCCTTCTCCTTATTCGGGCTCCAACGCAACTATTCTAGAATCTCAATGCTAGAACTCTTAGGACTCACAGTTGTGAGAAACACTAGACACAGGCCAACGCATCTTAGACATGCGGCCTCAAGTCATGGCTAGATCACACCAGCAACCACTACAACCAACTATCCCATGGCTAATATTCAATAGTTTGTCTCCCTTTCTCGAGACAAGAGGTGGATGAGGATGGATCAATGAATGGGTCAGTGGGTGCATGAAAGTGTGTGAGGAATAGAATGGTGCGAATGCAGAAGTGAAGGAGAGAATGAGGCAATGAACAACCCCCCCATCAGACCATAGGTAGGTTTAAGTAACTTCGTGGGGAATCAAGAACCTCCTAGCCTTCCCCAAGAATCTTACGTAACTGATTCCCTCCCTTAGACAAAAGGGTAATTAAAATAGGAAATAAACACTTAGCCCCTCAAGCCCCCTCTCTTGTGGAATCATAGCCCCCTATAACTCTAGTCCTTGTTCGTCTAGTAGCCAACCATGTATTTATTTTTATTCATGATAAAAAACATTACATGTCTTGGGCACACTGGCCTTTTAATAATTGTTTGGGCACTCTGGCCTCTCATCATTGTAACAATACATTATTTAAAATGGGGGTTCAAAACCTGGGGTGTTACACTGGTCTTGAGACTAAATTGTTATTTAGCACAACCTATCACCCCCAAATTGATGGACATACAGAAAGAGTAAACCAAATACTAGAAGACATGTTAAGGATGCATGTAATGCATCAGCCTAAGAAGTGGGAGGACTACCTGCCATTGGCATAATTTGCCTACAACAATGGTTATCAAGAGTCACTAAAGATGAGCCCTTTTGAAGCCCTCTATTGTAGACAGTGCAAGATTCCAATCAGCTAGAGTAATCCAGTGGATAGAATTACAATCGGACCAAACATGCTGAAAGAAATGGAACAATAAATGATTCAGATAAAACAAAATATGAAAATTTCTGAGGATAGACAGAAGAGCTACACTGGAAGAAAGGGAACTCCCAGAGAGTTCAAGATAGGAGACCATGTCTATCTCAGAGTTAGACCTAGGAAGAGTTCCCTGGGAATGGGAGCTTGTGCCAAGCTGGAACCTCGGTATTGTGGACCCTTTGAAGTCTTAGATAGAGTGGTACCTGTAGCCTATAGGCTAGCACTCCCTCTCATAGTAAAGGAACATATTGTTTTCCATGTTTCATTATTGAAGAAATATGTACATGATTCTAATCATATAATTGATTGGTCTGTGATCCAGGAGGAGTCGGAGGAGGAATTCCTGCCAGAACCTCAATGCATACTAGATCAAGGATGATTTTAGGGGATAAATTTCACTCATGGGATAATTTTCCATGGTTTTTCCAAATACAAGATTCGCTATTTTAAAAATGATTCGCCCAAATTCTATAGGATAAAATTATTTTACCTTAAAAATTGCCAAAAATTTATAAAAACTATATAAAATACTTAGAAATTTGAATATTTTTAAAAGAATATTTCCATACATTTATAGTTGACATATGAAGCATTAGTAATATTCGCCAAGGTTTCTACATTTTAAAATAAATTTCCATCCTTAAAATTATCCCTGTACTAGACAGGAAGGAAACCTCACTCACGAACCGAACCATTGCACAGGTCAAGGTGCAATGGAAACACTTTGGCCCAGATGAGGCTACGTGGGAAATGGAGGATTCCATGAAACAAGCATATCCAATTTTGTTTACTTTTGTATATACATAGCATGTTGACAGATAGAACATCGAGGACGATGTTCCTTTAATTGAGAGGGAATTTTAACACCCTATTTCCCCCAGTTTGTAAATATAACTATAGTGGCTAAGAGACTATGGAGAACTCAATATGTGTGAATGTTTGATTTGATGGACCTTTGTATAAAAGGTCGATGAATGTAAATTATGTTATTTAAATAGAAAATGGATAAGTGTTGCATGATTGCTGGAAAGGGGATGTGCTAAGAGAGACCACGAATGTTGTGAAAGAGATGGTGAAGGGGAATAGGAATGGTTGCGTTAACCTTCAATGGACTAGTACTTTTCTGGATTTAATTGATCAGGATCAGAACAACCCTCTAACCCGGGAATGAATGTTAGTCATACTGGTAGGTGGGAAGAAATCCTCAATATTTAATGAGGGGATGGGGCAGACCACACATCTGTAAGGCTTCCAGAATTGACCACAGAATGGGAATTTAGGCCACACACAATCTTCCTGATAAAGGAAAGAAAGGAAGGCATGGTGGATAGAGGAAGACCTAGGAAGAGTGCATATATAAGGGAATGAGCTCTTGGGTTCGAGGGGGAACTGTGAAAAGAGTGTGTTCTGATCGCGGGAAATAGAGACTGATTCGGGAGAAGGAGAGTAACCTTCATCCCTATCTATTTCTGTGCCAGAAGAAGAAATTCAATCTCAAAGCATCATGCTTGAGCTCAGGGGTGGCTAGTGGAAAATCCATTAGGAGTAACCGAGCCTATGGTTGGGTGGAAAGCGACACCCCTTCCAACAATCACTCCACGTTATCTGGTTCAAATAAGCATTTTCATACTATATGCATTGAATTGGTAATTAATGGTTGCATGCATGTATTTACATATCTGGAAATGGATTCGGTATTGAAATGATTAAGTTATGTGTATACATTGGCTTCCTTGAGAACTTATTCTTATGATTTACTGTATGCTCCAGTTTAACCCTCAAAGGTGTTTTCCCCAGGGGGCTACCTCACATATCCATAGTCAGAGAAAGCCTCTTGGAACTGCTACCATCTTGGTAATCTCATGAGTTTATCCCGCCCTATTTAAGGACTTAAAGTTCTACAAGTTAGGAAGGAATTTCCTTCAAACCAGTATCCTGATAGACCTTGAACTCACGCCCACAATCTTAACCAAAACCTAGCTAAGACTGGAGCTCATAGCCTGAGAGTCATCTGAAGGTCCATGTGACCTGGGTCTAGGAACCCTGCGTTAATCCCGAAAGGCACTAGCTCATGATGGTTTCAAAGCTTCAGGATTTTGAAGCCTTGGGATGTCAAAATTCATGATAGTCAAAGTTACCTGAACTCTCAGAGTAACAAGAGCCATAGATAATTCAAGAACCTGACAGAGGAGATGGATACGAGTCATTCATCAAGAGGAAAACCTATCTCAATTGTCAAATTGACTCAAAGATCCACTAGGGTTAACAGATCAAACACCAGTTGTTTGATTAGATCGATGGTTGGGAATCATTGTAGAGCATGAAGGTGAAATTAACAGACGTGCTAGTTCACGACCCATAATCAACCAACATCATTGATCTTGTTGGGGTGGAGGATCAATGACCACAATTAGACAGATTCGGGCAAGCACTTTCCAGATTGGGGAGATTGGGCCCCACAATCACTGTGAATTGTCGATCTGTGAACAAAGATCGATGGTTGGGAATAATTGTAGAGAGTGAATTTGAAATTAATGGACGTGCCAGTTCACGGCCCGCAATCAACCAACGTCATTGATCTCGTCAGGGTGGAGGATCAATGACCACGATTAAGGAGATCCAGGCGAGCACTTTTCAGATTGTGGATATTGAGCTCTCCAATAAATATCAAGCACGTCAGGGCCCCACAATCACTATGAATCTTCGATCTGTGAACAAATCGGTATTGGCCAGATATCGACTGTAAAAATATGAGGGATGTTGAAAGACGATCAAACTAGAGCGACGAGGCTCAATGACACCATCATGGTGACATAGATTTAAGCTTGATGAGCCACATGCCACTTGGATTCAGGTGCATCACATACCCTATAGTCCTTTAGAACAAGATACGTGTCATCCTAGATGAGGGCACGTGTCTCCCCTGACCCAACTACGTGTCATCCCTTGGTACGTGCCTAAATATCCCACGTGGTTGGTTAAATGACTAAGATTTTGGGAGTCCAGGACTTCGGGACTCTAGAGGATTTGAGGTGCTTAGAAAATCCCTGAAGTGTCGAAGTGCCAGAGTAGATCCTATTCATTGGCATAGGAAGGCATGTGGCAGTAGATCATTAACTCCGGAGAAGAGCACTCTGAAGGAACACGAGGAGTTAAGTCTCGAAGTGCAGAAATCCATCGGAACCATCCGTTGGAAGGGGATGTGTGGCACTCGATCTGTAACTCCAGGTATGGAATACTTCGAAAGAGAAAAGGCTTTGGAGTGTTTGAAACTCCTGAATGCTGAAGTCCCAAAGTAGATCATAACTGTCGATCACGAGGGGCGCGTGGCACTCAATCTATAACTCTGGGTACAAAATACTTCAGGGAGAAAAGGATTTGGATCATTCGAAACTCCCGAACGTCAAGCCTCAAAGTGAATCAGGGCCTTCGAAATATCTGAGGACATGTAGCATTGGATTGTGAACTTCGAATATTTTCCACAACAGAGGATTCGCGCGACGGTTGTCTTGGAGTCTGGTCATAGCCCACAATCATATGCGAGTATAGATGGATGAAAAAACCCGACAAACTTGGGAGATGATATTTTCCATCTCTGAGCTTGGTTCAAAGCATGGATACCGTGGCTGGAAAGCTCTGGAAGAGAAAAATGGAATAGAGACCCCGAATGGGGGTTTTTATTTTCTTAAGAAGAATGAAATTTTGATGCCCCACCATGGGTGTGTTACATGAATTTATCTAGAAGTGATAGGTGCATGTGGGTGAGGGGTGGGAGGATAATATTAAACTTCTAATAAAATTAGGAAATACATTTTCCTTGGGTGTCACGACCCCAAAGTACGTCTGAAAAGATATTGCGATTGTTCACCTCCTAAGGGCGTGCGACATTGTGACAATTCTCACTTGGTTTCTTGGCACACAAAGAATACTTCGTTTGAACCATGCCTCTTCACCTATAACATACCCATACTCCATTATAGGATATTGGTTAGTCACAATCCTACTCTAGTGAAACTCTTTCTTACTTAGAAAATTGTTAACATAGTTTAACACTTAGTCTTATTTAAGTATTCATCCATGAACAAGAGAAAAACTATGGAAAAAAAATGAAGAAAAACATAGAAATAGTTCGAGCGGCACAAACAATGCCTAACACCCAACTAAGTCTTTGTTATTTTGAAACAATTACAAATTATCACTACTGACTCAGTTTACAATAGGGTAGAGTCACACGAATCGCCTCACCTCACCAAGACACTCAAGAACATATTTTGTCACCACAATATTCTCTATCGCAACTATCTCCGCAACCACCTACGATGCACCTCAAACACACCCACAACCACATATTTGTTTTCATTTCATCTCTGTAGAATTTCACCAAGCTAACTCATATTTCAGTTCCACCTCACACATGCCCCCATAGACTTGCATTTTCATACTTCCCCAAGACTTTCCAAAATGTCCAACTCTTGGATACTTGTCTTCCATCTTGGAAACTCTTCCTCAGTTTGTTATCACATACTTGCCTCAGAATTACGCTCCAAATCTCTTTCCACAAATGCTCTATGCCTCCTTTTGGTTGTGAACCCTTGCTCTTATTGGAGCTCCATGGGCCACTTATGGGAAATGTTGCATCTCTTGTGTTTGTCGTACCCCTTCATGAACCCACACTCAACCATCTCGTTGTGCCCTTTCATGGACTCAATGTTCTCATCCAAATCCCACATTCCCATCAACCATTTGTCTCTTGGACTAGCGTGCCCCATCCTTTGGCGCACGCCCTTTTCCTTGTGCAATCTTTGTGCCAATCGTCGTGACTCCTTATGAGTGTTTCGATGGGGTCGTCCAACCTTTTCAGTGCTCCCATTTTTTCTAGGGAAGACAAGTTCACTCCATGGGCATGCTCCCAAGTCACCTCTCCCTTTCCCAAACACAACCCCAGTCTCTGTCAATCGTTCTAAGGAAATTAAGGTGTGTTCCCCCTTGGTGTTGTGCATCACCATCGTGCACCCAAAGTGCTCCTTCCCACACCCAATTATATTTGTTCTCCCAAAAAATCGCTCCCTTCCTTGTGCTCTTAGTTCATCCATCGCCGAATATGCTGAAGGAGAGCATCCGCTCGGTGGGTGTCATGGGAGACCCTTAAATCCTTCCCCACTCCAAGTTGTTGTCGTTCCTGAAACAATCTTTAAAATTTATGGTGTCTCTACCCATCTCTGGATATCATCACTACTCAACGACTATTTCTTCCTCAACTGTTGTCATCAAGGAAAACTCCCCTTCAGAAGTTTCATGTGTCTTCGAAGTGTCATTTCTTTCTAACTTGTTTTTGCTTCCATACTCTGGTCTGTCTACCCATGCTTTCGTGCATTGGATCCCCTTGTGAATTTGGATAATTGGGTAGCTAATCCAATTATCATGCCTCTATCTCAATGTATCACATATTCACGTTCAAACATCTATTTTTGTCTATAATATCGTCAAATCCACAACTCTTCATTTCCTCCGATCTATTAAGTCACCAACTACATTCTCAATAGTTTTCACCAAGGCACCTCCTCAAAGTGCCCCATTGGCCTAGTTTCCTCCCATTGAGACAAAAATCCAACGTGTTGTGTCTAGTTTAAAGGTAAAATGGGATGGATGGTTGGGACATCTCCCTCATCTCCAATCCATCCTAATGTGATTGGTGAAGTGTCACCATACTCCTACTTCATGTACATAAGCAACGATACACTTGAACCAATATTTCCTTTACATTCCTCCATGAGTCGTTCTAGTTTACAGTCATACAACCATTCACCATTGCCAAGTTCACTAGAGGAGGAAATGATCCTTTCCTTGGTTCTCTTCCACCAAGGTTGTTGTGTCTCCCTCACGTCCTCTTGGTATATGAATGGTTTCTTCTCATGTTCAACTAACTTCTCCAACCTCTTCTTTTTTGTGACTTCCTTTGATTGTTTTTTCCACTCATTGAATTCCAAAAATAAATCATCCAAACCATCCACTATCTTAGCAAAATATCCACATATCTCTTCAACATTGGAAATCCTTCATTCCAATGCTATGAGCTTGCTTTCATTCTCTGCGTTAGACTGTCCAACCATCACCCCACATTGTCCAAGTTTGTCTCCACAAGATTGCTCGCTCTAGTTGTCCACAAAAATCATATGAATGGGAGATATCCACATGCCTCCTTCCTTCCCCCTTATGGTCGGAATCAAACATAGAGTCTATCCTGAGAAAATATCCAAACTATTCATGTGAGGAATCGATGTTGCCTTTTCCTTCCCCATGAACTCTTTCCCTAACAAAAATTCAAAATCACCCATGGGAACAATGATGAAACTTGTCTTTCCACACTAGTCACCAAGCTTCAATGAGATTCCCTTGGCCACATGACCAACAACTCTCTCCATTACTACATTGATTTTCTTGAAGGTTGTCTGCATTAGCTCAGGATGCAACCCAACCCTCCACACCATGTATTCCCTCAAGAAGTTATGAGTTGCATGATTGTCCACCATGTCTAACACTGACTTCACATTGAGTTCGGCCTGCACATAGAAAAGTTTTGTCTCATCTTGCTCTTGGCTCTTTGTGGTTTCACCTTCCATGAAAGCGTTCACCACCTACAAGAGTTCAACAAATGGGTTTCTTGCCTTCTCCAAAGCATTCAACTTCTGTTTCAAGGGACAACTCTTCACATAGTTCTCCTTGGAACAAATCCAACATGAAATCAACTTCTTCTCTTTCATTGCATCTGTTGCTTGGAATTGTCTTCGTTTACCTTGGATGACTTCACCTTTACCTTGTCCTTATTTTTTCCCTTCCCTTGCTTCTACTTCTCTCCATGGGTGTCCTTGATTTTCCTAGGACCTATCTTTGGTTCACCCCAAAATTCCAATATTTTTTCCACTAGGGAAATCTTTGCTGCAATAGTATGCACATTCTTTCTTTGAAGCTCACTTTGCGCCCATAGTTGCAGACCATTCATGAAGTGGAAAAATTTGACTTTTTTTGTAATATCTTTGATCTCCAACATGAGCCCTATGAACTCCTTGATGTAGGCTTGGAACTTACCAGTGTGCTTGAGAGCCACCAACTGATTCCTTGTGATCCATGCTTGGTTCCCCAGACCAAACTATGCCTTCAAGGCTACCTTCATCTCTACCTAGTTTTCAATATTTTCAACGGTTCTCCCATCTTCCATGTCTTCCACTCAGTTCCTCCAGAAAATATTAGCAGTTCTTGTCAAGAAAATCGTTGCAATGTTCACCTTGGCTTCATCTGAAATTCCATTCAGCTGCTCCAAGTACTGTTGAATGTCCCAATTTTTTTTCCAAATAACTTAGCGTTGCGAGTTCCATCACATGGTTTTGGTTCCTTTATATTTAGCCTCATCAGCATGACACAATATATTTTTCCATTAGCTAAATCTCATTTCAATAATGCAATGGTGTCATCCTGGTCCCTCAACCTCTGTGTGACTGTGACAAGTGCGTCCTTTGTTGCCTTAAGTCTATCCTAAATTTTGTTCGTCCAGGTGTCGGTGATCAGATCTACAGTTGAATGGCACTCATGAACAACTTGGTTAAACCCAAGCTTCATATCTTCCATATCAATCTCCATTAGGTTGACCTTCTCACCATGTTCACACAATGCATTTGTCATCTTCTCTATGGTTGTTTATAAGGTAGTGATCTGATCCTTCATGTTTTCGGTATTGGGATCCCTCTTGGTGTCACTGCCATCAACCATGGATGGCCCTCCAAGTACGTTCTTTACTTGCGAAAGGTTCATCCAAGGCACCCAATATTTCGTCTCAAGACTCCCTTCAAAATTTTGTGATCAACTCTGTGGTTACTTCTGTGGTTGCGTATGAGACAGTCCTATGACAATCCTTCATATTTATGCCTTGCCCAAGTGCTTTGTTCACCCTCATAAATCTATGCTTGGCATGTTCAAGGGGTGTGCCCAAGTCTTCCCAGAAGTTTCATTTGTAACTTGGACCTATCACAACCCACCAATTTTTTTCTCAGGTTGCCTATGTGATGGGTCATTCTGTCAAACCCTCACCAATATTGAACCCATATTGCTTCACCAAATAAGTGTGCCCCTCATCCTACAACTGTTCTGACTACAGTAGTGGTGAAGAGCCAAGTTTTCTCCAATACCACCTGTCATGAAGGTGACAACGTGGTGAAGAGCTCACCAAAATATCTCTCAAAGAATGCTATGATACCACCTGTCACGACCCCATAGGATGCATGAATATATATTACGATCATTCACCTCCTGAGGGTGTGTGACACCATGGAAGTTCTCACTTGGTTTCTTGGTACACTAAGAATACTTCATTTAGACTATGCCTCTTCACCTAGAGAATACCCATACTATGTTCTAGATTACTGATGAGTCACACTCCTACTCTAGTGAAACTCTTGATTACTTAGACAATTGTTAACACAGTTTAACACATAGTCCTATTTAAGCATGCATCCATGAACAAGAGAAAAACTGCAGAACAAAAAAAAAGAAAAACATATAAATAGTTAGGGTGACACAAACCATGCCTAACACCCGACTAAGTCTTTGTTATTGCGAAACAATTACAAATGAGAAATACCATCTTGGTTTACAATAGGGAATATTCACATGAATCACATAATCTCACCAAGACACTAAAGAACATATTCGTCACCACAAGGCTCTCTGTTGCAACCAACTATGGTGCACCTTAGATGGGTCCAAAACTGCAGACTTTTTGTCATTTTGTTTATGTAGACTTTCACCAAGCTAACATAGATTTCGGTTCTGCCTCACACATGCCCCCACAAACCTAAGTTTTTAGACTTCCCCAAAGCCTTCCAAAACATCCAACTCTTGGATACTTGTCTTCCATATTGGCAACCCTGCCTCAGTTCCATATTGCAGAATTTCTCTCCAAATATCTTGTTGAAAATGCTTTATGCCTCCTTTTGGTTATGTGCCCTTGCTCTTATAGGAGCTCCAAGGGTCACTTGTGTGAAGTATTATGTCACTTGGGTGTATCGCGCCCATTCACAAACCCACACTCAATCAGCTCTTCATTCCCTTCCTTGGACCCGGTGTGCTCATCCAAATCCCGCATGCCCATCAATCATTCATCTCTTGGACCGACAAACCTCATCCTTGGGCGCATGCCCTTTGCATTGCACACTCTTCATGTTGATTGTCATGACTCCTCATGAGTGTGCCAATGGGGTATTCCAACCTCTCTAGAGCACCCGTGTTGCTGAGGGTAGATGAGTCCACTCCTTGGGCATAATCCCAAGTCGCCCCGCTCTTTCCCAAACACAACCCAAGTCTTTTTCAATCACTCTAAGGCAAGTAAGGTTTGTCCCCACTTGGTGCCATGCATCACCATCATATGCCCAAGGTGATCCTTCCCACACAATCATATTTGTTCTCCCAACCCATCGCTCACTTCCTTGTGCTCTTCGTCCATTCGTCGTTGAATATTCCCAAGGAGCATGCATGTAATACCCTGATTTTGAGCCCCGTATTAAATAATTTATTTTGTTAATGAAAGGCCATAGTGCCCAAACAATTAAAAAAGGCCAGTGTGCCTAGGAAATGTAATGTTTTGAGCATTATTAATAATAAATACATCAATGGCTACTAGTCGGACAAGGAAAAGAGGTATAGGGGGCTATAATTCCACAAGAGAGGGGGCTTGAGGGGATAAGTGTCTATTTTATATTTTTATTTACCCATTTCCGTTTTAATGGAGAATATCAGTTGCATGAGATTCTTAGGGGAAGGTCATGCGGTTCTATAATTCCAAGAATTATATAAACCCGTCCTTGGTCTATTTTGGGGGTTCTGCTTCTTCTTCATTCACGCACTTGTTCACCGATTCACTCATTCATTCATTCATTCATTCATCCATTCACAATTTCACCCACTTGTCTTTCCTCATTCATGTTTGGATTTGGAAGGGAAAACGAATTGTTGAAGAGGATCCATGGTTTTGTTGGATGCAAAGAATGCTGGTGTATTCCAGCCATGAATTAAGGCCTGCATGTCTGAGATGCTTTGGCTTGTGTTCAACTTTTCTCACATCTGTGAATATTGAGAGTCTGAGCATAGATATTCTTTATCATATGCATTGGAGCCTTGGAAGAAGGTGGACATCCTAAGGGATTGTGTGGAAAAGAAGGGGGTCCATTCTCTTGGGTTGTGCAGGCTAGGTAGAAGAGAGTTGGTGTACTTTGGATTGTTCTGTGTGTGTTGAGAATCCTGTGAGAGATTGAGTGTTGACTGGTTTGGGAAGCCGAGTGACACTCTAGAACCGTCCTTGTGGATTCATATCCTTGACTCAGGGGTGACATTTCTATTGATATTTGGAACAACAATGTCTATGATTGGGTGGAACATCCTTGGTATGCAGCCAATTGGTGATTCGTTTTATGAAAGATAAGTTCTTTCTATCATGTTTTTATTTACCTATGTATTTATTCCACTGTGTATTTATTTATTTATGAAATTCATATCTATAATATGCATGCTTCCTAGTTATTGTTGTGCATGAAATATGTATCATTTATTTATGTTGTAGCATGAATATTGATCTATTCATGTGAATACTTCATGCATCTTTTGATCCATTTGGATATTGGTGGCCACCCACCTGTTCCATATTCCAACTGGCTCATCTAGACAATTTTCAGTTCAACATGTTTCTTTGTAATGGGGAAAATTCTTTGTAACTGTGGATTATTCACTTACGTGGTTTTCCTAAATCCCTACACAACATCTAGGTGGATGTTGGTGGCTTCCCACCTATTCCAACTAGCTTATTTTGGAATTTTGCACGTCAGTACATATTTTCATACTTCCAGGTTCGTTTTGGGGATCTAAACAATGTTTTCTTGGCTTGCCACAATCAAACTATAGACGGATTCAGAGTTTGATGACATAATGCGTAGTTATCTAAAATAACTTTCCTATGAGTTATCACGTGCCTAAAACGAAGATCATATGCAAAAGTTATGACCCTAGAAAGTTAATGTACTAACTTACCCCAATGGGGCCCACATGAATTTTGGTATTTCATCTCCTAGGGTTAGGTTTTTGGATGTCTAGGGTTTTGGCATTCATGATTATCATAAAAATTCCTTCAGAGCCTCATTGTAATTATATTCTTGTGAATAAGCATATTCGTAACATCTCTTCTCAGAGATAAAGTTTCCACCATTCTAGTGAGTCGTGCACTCTGTATTTTTACAGTATATGTACAATTATCTCATTAATAGAAATGATGTGTTGTTGTATCTCTTTGATTCTGGAAATTTTCATGAGTATTTCATTATAATATCTCTACTTTCATTTCATTCCGAACATAATTCGGATCAGTGGTATCAAAGCAGGCTACTCTTAATCATTTTTAAGTGCATGTCCCTGATGAGGTCTGAGTATAGCCAGTTGGGTCTCGAGTTTGTCTCTCTTGAGGAAAATCACTCTTGCATGCCCAAGAAACCATTGATAGTGGAAGAAAATAAAAACACTAGAGAAGAAGATTCTATCAACTTATTGCTTGAGCAAGCTCTTGCGTGACAGAGGGATGAAATGATGGAGAATTTTTCCCACATCCTTCAACACCTGTCGATAGCAATAGGCGCATCTTTAGCAAGTGGCCATTTTGGAGGAACCTCTCCCTTCAAGGTACAAGTTAATTTTGATATTCCCGTATTTGAAGGTCATATAGATGCAGATGCCTTAGAAAAATGGTTAAATTTATTAGAAGGTTATTTCTTTGTTCAAAATTTTCCCAACAGGGAAAATATCACCTTCCTACTCCTCAAGGCTTTCCCCCATGTCAAACATTAGTGGAAAACTTACTGAGAGAAAAGTTCCATAGAGGAATCTGGAATATATGGAGCCGAGCCCACTTGGAATTTTTGTGTGGATGCGGTTAAGGAACAATACTATCCTGTTGATAACTATGAAGACTAGTACATGAGATGGACCACACTACGGCAAGAGAAGAGCCAAACAATGTCGGAGTTCAAAAATACTTTCCATACCTTGTGCACCAAGATGGGTATCAAAGACTTCGAGCGACATCTGGTTCTGAAATACTGTACGACTCTGCATAGGTACATCCAAACCGAAATTGATTTCCTAAAAATCTCATCATTGGGATCTTTCTATCGATATGTTGTCAAAATCGAGCAGAAATTTAGGCACCAGAAAAAATGGGAATTCGGGTCTGCAAATCCGCAACAACCAAGCATGGAAAGAGCGTCCCTAACCAACATCCTCTACAAAACCAGTCCAAGACACAGGACAAGAAGGGTAAAGTAAATATGAATAATGGCACTAGGTGCGACTTCCATAAAATCCCCTAGAACAACATCGATGAATGTCGCTCTAAACAATCATTGGTGGTCAGGTCAAAGGCATGGAGCCGAACCCTGATTTAGAATCCGATCTAGAAAATATTGAAAACAGACAAATCATCGACGCATACCCTGCTTCTACTGTCGTGACCACAAAAATTCAACCAGAAGAACTAGTAGATCCTGAAGAGGGGGAGCACCTCTTCCATTCACAAATGTGGTTGAAGGGGACCTCGTTGCATTTTATTGTTGATAACAACAACCATAAGAACCTCATCTCAGATGATGTCATAAAACAATTGGGTTTGTTGACAACACCACACCCACAACCATACAACATCGAGTGGCTTCACCAAGGACAAGATCTCTGTGTCAGCTAACAGTGCCTCATGTCTTATGGAATCCAACCCTTTAAGAATGAGGTAGTGTGCAATGTTCCCCCTCTTGATGTCTATGATGTTTTTTTGGGCCAACCATTTATGTGGAAATTTCATGCTATTTATGAGTCTAGACCTCGTAGTGTCATTATTACTCTAGGAGGTCAGCTCTATCGGATACCAGAGGTATTTCCAACTACTCTTCCACCAAAACAATGTCACAATGTAATCTCTCATACTGCAAAATTCATCCTCTTCATAATCTATTCAAAGGATGTATATAAAGCCACTACAACCACTGCAGCCTCAACACCTTCTATCCAACTGAATCAGAATGTAGAAGAAAAATAAGATATTGTTTCTTCACCTACAATGGTGCCTACAAAATTCCTTGTAAATCCAAAAGAAAACAGATTGGTGGAACAGATTCAACCCCGCCAGCAACAGGTTCATGAAAGCCTTCCACATACCAAGTAGCACAACTTCTCCAACAAGGCACACAACTCACCAAGATTCATATTCAAAAAAATATTTCCCCTCTTCCCCGGGAACTCAACGCAACGGACACCATTTCTTCCTAAGGGGGGAGGATTGATGTAGGTGGATATTGGTGGCCACCCACCCGTTCCATATTCCAGCTAGCTCATCTAGACAATTTTCAGTTCAACATGTTTCTCTGTAATGGAGACAATTCTTTGTAATTGTGGGTTCTTCACTTACGAGGTTGTCCTGAATCCATACACGACATCCAGGTGGATGTTGGTGGCTTCCCACCTATTCAAAATTGATTATTTTGGAAGTTTTCGTGTCAGTACATCTTTCTATACTTCTAGGGTTGTTTTGGGGCTCTAAACAATGTTTTTTTATATTTTCATAGTCAAACTTTAAACGAGGTTAGAGTTTTACAACATAATTCATATTTCTTGAAAATATTTTTCCAACGAGCTATCACACACCTAAAATGTAGATCGTATGCAAAAGTTATGACCTCGAGAAGTTAATGTACTAACTTACCCTAACGGGGCCACATGACTTTTGGCGTTTCATCTCCTAAGGTTAGGTTTCTGGATGTCTAGGGATTTGGCATTCATTTTTATCATAAAAATGCCTTTAGAGCCTCATTGTAATGATGTTCTTGAGAATGAGCATAGCTATCACATCTCTTCTCAAAGATAAAGTTTCCACCATTCTAGCGAGTCTTGCACTCCATATTTTGACAGTCTCTGTATAATTATCTCGTTAATAGAAATCATGTATTCTTGTATCTCTATGTTTTTGGAAATTTTCATGAGTATTTCATTGTAATATCTCTACTTTCATTTCTTTCTGAACATAATATGGATCATCTTTTTTAATTAAAAGTTGGATCAGAAGTCGAAATAAGTTCATAAGCGAACTTGAAGTAGCGTGCCCAGCCTGTGGGTGGCGAGGTATGTTACATATTGGTATCAGAGCTTCTGGTTGAAACAGCAGACTTGTATAGGCCAGAACTACTGGACATGGTATTATGGTTAAGAAATAATATGTCTTCGAGATCTTAAATATTAGGAGTGATAGCGTTGCAGAGATCGTGCATAAGCTAGAGAGTCATGCGGGACAAATATCCTTTGTAAAGGATCGTAGAATCTCGATCGTTCCCTGTTGAAATTTGGGAGCAATCATCATCGTGGGATCAAGGATTTCTAGATCATTAGATCGGAAAGAAGTTCAATGAGGGTCATATGATAAAGGAGAAACCAAAGGTTGGGAAATATTAATTCACAACCATCAGATCAATCTTTTCGATCGTTAGTCGTTGATCGAAGCCAATCATGAGACAAATACTTAGAAACTTCACCTCTTCGATGATTATGGTAGGCACACAAATCCTGAAATGATGAAAGTTGAAGTTGTGAAGTCCCATTAGCCATCCGATCTGATAGGAGGCTCGGGGAAAATATCCACCGTTGATCTTGGTCATCCGACATTGACCACTTTGGAAAGTTTAACTCCAAGAGAGATGAACCTTTTAGGACTACTATAACCCGGATTCTTGGAGTGCCGAAGTCTAAAATTTCCCCTTCGACTGTTATATCATGGGAAGGAATTTGGGAGAAATGTTGACCATCGGATCTAGCAATGGTGGAAGGTTAGCAAAGTTCCTAGACTTTGGAACTTCACCACTTTGGCGATTACTGGGTATGTTACAGATCAAATCCACAAAGTGTTGAAGCCCCGAAGTTTCAAAGCTCTGAAGTACCATAGTTAATCCTAGTCATTGATCAAAGGAGAGTCTCAATCGTAGATCTCCACCCTTCGTTAGTTCGGTGTTTGGTAGTTTAGGAGTGTGGTGGTCGTCTGGAGAGAGAAGCTTCGAAGCCCGAAGCCCAAAGTTAATCATATCCATTGGTTGTTGGAGGAGTGTGAGTCGTCGATTTCAGTTCGACGTTCGGCTATCCGGGAGGTAGCATGTGTTGGAGTCGGAAAACTTCCAAATCTTGGATTCCTAGAGTCCTGAATTCGATCTCAGCCATAGATCAAGGAGAAAAGTGTGGACCATCTGTTTGGTGGATGACGCGTCATAGGCCGTGTGGCCTAGGGGTTCCATGTGGGGATACATGTCATCCAAATTCAGTATCTTTTGGGCCCCAACCTGTTCATTTTTTAGTGACACATGACACACATGTCATGGGTACATGTCACCATAGGTGACATTAGAAGTCCATGTCATCTCTGGGAGTATGGCCTCCGGGGTTGTCCAAGGTCTCTACCAGTGAAAAGTGTCGAAGACCGAAGTTGTGAATATATGCAGACCATTGATATAAGATCCCTTTGGGACCTTTCTCTATCATTGGATCAGGTAGTAGGAGGATGGCATAAGCAATTCGATAGTTATCACTCCGGGGAAGTGGAACGACTCAGGAGTGGAAAAGTCTCGGAGTCCATAAGTGCCAAAGTCCCAAACAAGTAAAGGCCATCCATATTAGCACCTAATTAAGTCGCGATTGTTGATCTCATTGAAGCCTCCAGATGGGGTGAGATCGTCTAGTTGATGGGAGATCAAATATCAACCGTCCGATCTACTAGTAGACTTATTGGAAGGGCTTCGACGAAGTTTAAATTTGGGAGAAATTAGAGATTGAAAGGAGAGAATAGTTGAACGCTGAATTTCGAAGGACTTGGTCCCAGCACTGGTCTCATGATAAGGTAAAGGGGTCAATTAGAGGCATGGAGGGCCTAGAAGTGACCGAGCCTTTGGACATTGTGTACAAACAAGATCCTGTGTAGAAGAATATAGAGGAAGGCGCTAAAGAGTGAATAAGCCTGTGGTTTTGAGCCATGGTCACATAGAAAGTGGTTTGAGGGAAGCACTTATGCAGAATTCAAATTTTGTACTAGCTAAAGGATAACATGGAAGTGTTATAATATGGATAATGATAATATATTCTTCATGAATTGAGAAGAAAAAGGACCTATAGCATTGTTTGGCAAATTTTTCTTATAATATGCGTAATTCTAACAAAATGGTTTCTTGCACATTTTGCATAATTTGGGGGTGTGAACATATCATTTCAGTTTAAGAATGCATATTCAAGAATGAAAGAGAGAGATGGAGCTTCCATCCATGAGAAAGAGGCCAAAGGTCAAAATATCAGTTTTGGTAATGCAGAGATAGAATCCAATGGACACAAAGATAAAGGGGAGCAATAAACATTGATAGAGACTATGAGAAGCCTAAAAATAGAAGTGAAAAGTTACAAAGAAGAAAATGAGAGACTGATGAGAGAACAAAATAAGATAAATGCTCAAGTGATGCAAAGCTTAAATCAATTGCAGAGGAAAACAAAGAATGGATCAAACTTAAAATAGGAGGAAGAGGGAAGATGTCATGAAAGAAGAGATGACCACAAAAGATCTGGTTATTCTAGAAGTGCTATAAGAAATCATAGACATCACTCACCCCCCTACTTAACAAGGAAATGTTATGCATCTGAAAAATCCATATGTAGTCTAGAGGTGTCTCTTGTTAGGAACCAAAGAAGGAGACATGAATTGGACAATTTGCAAAGAGGGCTGAGGAATCTTAAGCCACCGTCCTTTGATGGTGAAAGAGGAAGGGAAGATGATGTTTAAGCATGGTTTCTTGAAATTGGGAGGTATTTTCAATAGGATAACTACTCATCAAACCTAGAAGCCAGAATTTCCATATACCATTTACATGGGAAAGTTGCTATGTGGTGGGATCAATTGAAGCAAGTTGAGCACATTAATGAGAATATAATCACTTGGAAGAAGTTCAAGAAGTATTTTCAGAAGGAGTACCTTTTAGAGAACTGTTGTGACAAGAAAATGAAGGATTTCTTTAAACTCAGGCTGGGAAGCATGACCATGGTAGAGTATGAAAACAAGTTCATGGGGCTACTAAAGTATGTGGGGTTTATTAAAGATGAGAAAGTGAAAGTACAAAGGTTTTTAAGTGTATTTCCATCCTTTTATAGAGAGAAGATCCAATATCATGAACTCGAGACTTTTACTGAGACAATAAGGAAGGTTAAGTACATGTATGAGCAAGGAAAATGCAGAGAATCCATGCAAAAATATTGGAAGGATAAGAAGAAGGAGAAATCTGATCAGAGGAGGAAGGGATTCAAACCTCCTTTCAATAGAAATATCCCTAATAAAAATCATCAAGACGAGTATGCTAAGGATGAGTCTAAGAGAAAAGACTCCTTGGGAAAAAGGGGAAGACCATCGATCCAATGTTGGGGATGCAAAGAAGATCACCTGTACAAGGATTTCCCTCACATAAAGGAAAAAGTGAAGACCATGCACAACATCCAAGAGGCTAAAACAGTAGAAGACATGGGAAAAATTTATGCTGCCTTAGATGATATTCAAGTAGAGTACCAATACAATATGATCGAGGTGGAATCTAAGATCATTAATCATCCTGTTTCCATTTTAATTGATTCAAGAGAAATTCATTGTTACATTGATACTAAAATAGTGGATAGATTTCATTTGGAGAAAAGTAAGCTTGAAAAATCAAGTTTGGTTCATCTAGCCATTGGAACCAAAAGAAGAATCCATGATATGGTCAGAGGTTGTTCCATAAGTCTTAATGGTGTGAATACTAAAGCTGATCTAAATATTATACCATTGGGATCTTATGATATTATAATTGGAATGGATTGGTTGGACAAGCGTCATGCTGTCCTAGATTGTCATAACAAGACATTTACATGCCTTGATGAAGAAGGAAAACAAATCACTATGAAAGGAGTTCCAAGACCCATCTCTATAACGGATATTTCAGCCTTCCAGCTGAACTGATGTTTCAGAAAAGGATGTCAATTGTATGCAGCCCATGTGGGGGAACCAGAAAATACAAAGGGGCCAAGAATTGAATAATTTTCGGTACTACAAGATTTTGAAGATGTATTCCAAGAAATACCAGGGTTTCCACCAAAGAGAGATATATATTTCTCTATTGATTTAGTGTTATGGGCTTCCCCAATGTCAAAAACACCTTACAGAATGAGTACACCAGAATTAAAAGAATTACAAATGTAGTTGGAAGAATTGTTGAAGAAAGGGTACATACGTCCAAGTGGTTCACCTTGGGGAGCACCAATACTCTTTGTCAAAAAGAAGGATGGAACTTTGAGGCTGTGTATTGACTTTCGACAGCTGAATAAATCCAATGTAAAGAATAAGTACCCTCTACCCATAATTGATGACCTCTTTGATCAACTAAGAGTGGAAAACATATTTTCAAAGATAGACTTGGGATCAGGGTACGATTAGGTAAGAATCAAGGAAGAAGACATCAATAAGACAACCTTTAGAACCAGGTATGGACATTATGAATTTGTAGTGGTGCCATTTGGATTGTCCAATGCAATGACTGTCTTTATGTGCTTAATGAATGACATATTCAGAAATTATTTGGATAAGTTTGTCATAGTATTCTTGGACGACATACTTGTCTATTCTAAGTCATAGGAAGAGCATGAACATCACCTAATATTGGTATTGCAAGTACTGAGGGAACATTAGTTGTATTCCAAGCTTAGTAAGTGTTATTTTTACCAAGAAAAGATCCATTACTTGGGACACATAATTTCAAAACAAGGTATAGTAGTAGATCCATAGAAGATTGAAACCATTAGAGGATGGACAACACCCAAGAATGTTTCAGAAGTCATATATTTTATGGGATTAGCTAGTTCCTACAAAATATTTATAGCAGGGTTCTCTAAGATTTCTCATCCCATTACTTATTTGAAAAAGAAGTGAATTAAATTTTAATGGACATCTGAGTGTGAAGAGAACTTTAATTTGTTGAAAGAATTACATACTAGTGCACATGTTTTAAAGATTGTTGACCCAAATGAAAGTTTTGTGGTATGTACAGATGCACGCAATGAAGGACTTGGTGGAGTCCTCACTCAAAATTCACATGTCATTGGTTATGAGTCCATAAATCTTAAATAACATGAGAGGAATTATGCCACACATGACTTGGAACCTGCTGCCATTGTTCATGCTTTGAAGATGTGGAGGCATTATCTCATGGGGAAGAGATTTGAATTGAGAACAGACCATAGTAGTCTAAAATATATTTTTGAACAACCAACTCTGAATGCCAGACAAACAAGATGGATGGAATTTTTAAGTGAATACAATTTTGACATCAAGAATATCAAGGGAAAAGAAAATAAAGTTGTTGATGCACTTAGTACAAGAGTACATATCATGCATGCTACAACTCTTAGTATGCATCAATCATATTTAAAGAGCAAAATTTTAGTTGTTGTTGTCACAGATCAACATTACCTACAGGCAAAGGAAAGATTACAACAAAAAATTAAAGAATATAAGATGAAGGAATATGGATTACTTATGCATAAAAATAGAATTTATGTTCCTAGTTTCGAAGAACTTAGGAATTTGGTATTAAAAGAAATGCATAATGTTCCATATGCTGGACATACCAGTTACCAGAAAAAAATTACAATAGTAAGAAGCCAATTCTTTTGGTCAGGAATGAAGAAAAATGTTGTTGATTACATTGCCAGATGCATGGAATGCTAGAGTGTCAAGTTTGAGCATAGGCATCCAATGGGTTTGCTACAACCATTACCAATTCTAGAGAATAAATGGGAAGTGGTAACCATTGATTTTATAACTAAATTTCCCAGGACAACAAGACAACATGATTCAATCATGGTAGTGGTTGATAAATTGACAAAGGATGCTGATTTTGTTCTTGTAAAAACGACTCATACAATAGCTAATATTGCAGAAATTCA
This sequence comes from Picea sitchensis, assembly GCA_010110895.2. NCBI lineage: Eukaryota > Viridiplantae > Streptophyta > Pinopsida > Pinales > Pinaceae > Picea > Picea sitchensis. The sequence continues at coordinate 95,692 of SNQJ01S0032048.1, forward strand.
CATGAGGGAGATTGCTAGGTTGCATAGGATACCTAAGAAAATTGTCTCAGGTAGAGATACAAAGTTTACTTCAAATTTCTGGAGGGGATTTTTTAAAGGATTTGGTACAAATATGAACTTTATCACAACATATCATCCACAATCAGATGGGAAAACAAAGAGAGTCAACCAAGTAATTGAAGACATGTTGAGAATGTATGTGATGGATAAGCTATATAAGTGGTAAGATTACTTGCACTTGGTTGAGTTTTCCTATAATAATGGGTATCAAGATTCACTGAAAAAATTATCCCATTTGAAGCTTTGTATGGTAGGAAATGCAACACTCCAATGAGTTGGGACAACTCAACAGATAGAGTGGTACTTGGGCCATAATTGATCAAGGATATGGAAGACTATATGGTTAGAATTAAGCAGAATTTAAAGGCCACTCAAGATAGACAGAAAAATTATGTAGCTAAGAATAGGACCAATAGAGAATTTAAGTGGGAAAGCATGTATTTTTAAAATTGAAGCCCAAGAAGAGCTCTTTGAAGTTGGGTAGTTGTAGAAAGCTAGCATCCAGATTTTGTGGTCAATTTGAGAAATTGGACAGAATAGGACCAGTTGCATACATGTTTGCATTACCCGCTTCCATGAATGTGCATAATGTATTTCATGTCTCTTTGCTAAAATAATATGTACATGATGTTAACCATGTTATTGATTGACATTCGATTTAGGTAGAGATAGAGGGAGACTTGCAGGTCCAACCAATGCGAATATTGGATAGAAAAGTCAAAATGCTCCAGAATCGAGTTATAGAGTTGGTAAAAGTCCAGTGGACATGCTATGGTCCTAAAGATGCTACTTGGGAGCATGATGATTCCATGCAAGTAGAGTACTCGTGACTTTTTGAACAAATTTTGATTTTTTTTTTTTTTTTTTGTATATGCACTGAGGACAATGAAAAAATAAGGGGGAGGGAAATGTAATACCTCGGTTTTGAGCCATGTATTAAATAATGTATTTTTTTAATGAAAGGCCAGAGTGCCCAAACAATTAAAAGAGGCCAATGTTCTTAGGAAATGTAATGTTTTGATCATTATCAATAATAAATACATCATTGGCTGCTAGATGGACAAGGACAAGAGTTATAAGGGGCTATGATTCCATAAGAGAGGGAGATTAAGGGGCTAAGTGTCTATTTTATATTTTTATTTACCCATTTTTGTTTTAATGGAGAATATCAGTTACATGAGCTTCTTAGGGGAAGGCCATGCGGTTCTCTAATTCCAAGAATTATATAAACCCATCCTTGGTCTGTTTGGGGGGTTCTTCTTCTTATTCATTCAACATATTAAAAAGGTGAGGTGGTCGACTCGCTGCACTCGTTCACTAATTCACTCATTCATTCGTTCATTCATCCATTCACTCTTTCACCCACTCATATTTCCTCATTCATGTTTGGCTTTGGAAGGGAAAATGAATTGTTGAAGAGGAGCCATGGTTTTGTTGTCTACAGAGACTGCTAGTGTATTCCAGCCATGAATTAAGGCCTTCATGTCTGAGATGCTTTGGCATGTGTTTAGATTTGATCACAATTATGAATCCTGAGAGTCCCAGCATGGATATTCTTGATCAGATGCACTGGAGCCCTGGAAGGAGGTGGACATCCTGAGGAACTGCGTGGCAGAGAAGGGGGTCCATTCTCTTGGGTTGTGCAGGCTGGGTAGAAGAGAGCTAGTATACTTTGGATTGATGTGTGTGTGTTGAGAATCCTGTGAGAGCGTGAGTGTTGACTGGCTTGGGAAGCTGAGTGACACTCTGAAATCGTCCTTGTGGATTCATAGACCTAGCTCAGGGGTGACATTATTGTTGAGATTTGGAACAGTGTCTATGGTTGGGTGGAACATCCTTGGTCTGCAGCCAGTTGGTGATTTATTTTATGAAAGATAAGTGATTTATGTCATGGTTTTATTTACATGTGTATTTATTCCACTATGTATTTATTTATCTATGAAATTTGTATCTATAATATGCATGCTTGTTGGTTATTGATGTGCATGACATATGTCTCATTTATTTATGTTGTATCATGAATCTTGATCTATGCATGTGAATACTTCATGCATCTTTATTAATTAAAAGTTGGATAAGTATTCGAAAGAAGTTCAGAAGCGAACTTAAAGTAGCGTGCCTAGCCTATGGGTGGCGGGGTATGTTACAATGCATGATCGGTGGTTGTCTTGGGAGACCCTTACATTTGGGAATTAGTACTTCAACCAACACTTGGTAATAAGTGTTATCCTTCCATCAATGTCTCTCTCTTCTATCCACAAAAATATTTTATATAGTTTTAATGGAAGGGGATTTGAACAATCTCATTCGTTCCCTCCACCTAAATCGTCCTCTAAACAAAATAAATCTATTTCGATTTCGTACATTGGATATTACAATTAGCAAAAGAGTTTGAGGAGATTTTTTTTTCCCATGTCTTTTGTCATCAAAATATAAGCTAGTCGATGCTAATGCCAATAGAGGGTAGGGGATAGGCTTCTCAAAGGAATGTGTGAAACAAATGGGGGATCTCTCGATCTCTCCCCCTTCTCATATCGACAATTTCCTATCCATGTAGTGAATACAAGACATTGAATTGATTCAACAACATATATCATCTTCCATACCTTTCGGTGGGAGTGTTATTAACCTATATGGTGGCGGTCTCATTTCATGAGTGTGGGTTTAATTGACCTATGCCTTTGGAATGGAAAGATTTGATGGAATTAAATTCTTCTAGGGACTTTTATTTGATCCACAAGCAACATAAAAGAATACATTATGGGTTGTAGTTGGAGGCTTTGGTTATGGTTGCATGTGGTTTCCTCACGCTAGCAGGGAAGCCCAAGGTCTTGAGGCATGTGGCATCTTTGTTTTGTTTGGAACCATGAGTTTCCTTCTCTTATTTATGTTCTTTGCATTCTTTGGAGGTTGAATTTTGGTGGCTCATTTTAGTCTACACTTGGAACCCTAGGTTGGGTTTTCAGTTTGCATCTCCTATCTCCTATAGGGATTTCAATGGCACACTACCCATAATCATTGGGTTGTTGTGTATTCCATGAGCTCATTGGGGTTGTTGTGTATTCTATGAGGTTGAAGATCTAAAACATTAGCTGAAACAAGGTGAAAGAGAGAATGCAAAATCTAAGTGCAGTATCATGAATTTGACAATATGGTGGAATCATTAGAAGGATGAATTCTTCCAATATATTCAAAAAGAGAATAATGTTTGAGATAATTGTGATGTTGATATTGTCAAATACCTTTTAGTAGTTTAGGAATGTGAAAAGGAGGTGGGTGCATTTATGCATGTCTACAATAGAAAACACTCTGAGCTCATGTTACAGGTTCATGCTTTATTGTTGCAAGTCAGTAGGATAGTGGCACATGGCCTTTACATGGATATCATATTACTTCCATCTGCAAAGGATTCCAACGTGTTTGATAATCCCTCCCCTTGTGGCCACTCCTTTCCCCATAGGAAATTAGGGATATTCATCTCTTCTCGAATATGGAACTAGATCAGGGTGAATACTGAGGATGGTGAGCAAAAGGACGAAGTTGGAGTTGAATTTCAAGAAATTATGCAACTTAGTGCATATTCTAGGTGGGAAATCTAGTAATTTATGTTTATGCTTATTTAGATGTTTTCTAGAAGGGTTTTTTTCTCAACAAGTATGTATAATAATCTATCTCGAGCCTTGCAATGTTCGATTAGAAAAGTCAGTCTTAATATTCTTCTGAACTCAAAATTTTGTTGAAATATGACCCAAGTCATTACTTTATTTTTCGTATTACAAAGCTATC
>SNQJ01S0032048.1:99547-110010 GCA_010110895.2 Picea sitchensis
GTCCCAACCCTTTAGCCTTTCCTCATGCCAAAGGATATTTAACGCAAAGCAGTTGAAGGACAGAAGAAGAGGAGCCCAGGATCAGGTTCAAGGAGCGGTGGCTGGTCTCATCTTTTGTAAGTTGATTCACTTTACATAATAAAAAAAATGCTTTTCCCGTCCCAAATCATGAATGGTCTATAGTTTGATTGATTTATGTTCGATTTCTAACCCTTGAGTATAGAAGTAGCATGCATGCATAGTTGTTGTTTGTCTTGAGTTCAGGTCATCTGTGGAAGGAGCAACGCAAGCAAGTAATCAAAGCGCAATAGAGGATCTACATCGAACGTCAGTAATAAGGTAGGTGATCCTTTTCCATGCATTTACTGAGAAAGAGGGGTTTAAATCTTGGGATGTAGGTAAAAAAGTAGTTTCTATTCGGTCAAATCTGCATGCAAAGTCTTACCCTAACTTGCTAGTCCGTAGGGTGTTTTTCCCAACAACACTCTGCAAGAATACCCTCATGCAACTCTGAAACCAAAAAGGCCCGTGTTGATTTCTGGAGGAGCCGGTACACCCTCTGTCAAAACTGTCGAGTCTGTGTTCGACCTCCCATTCTCCATCCTCCATCTGAACTCACGGGTTTTCAGGATCAACCTCTGTTTCGGTGGTTGTTCTAGGGAATCCTTACCTGAACCGTTAAGTCTCTGTGTGGGGTCTCTGTACACCCTCACGCATCCCGGAAACCTGAGCCACGAGTCTGTCCTGTATTTTTGGTTGGGGAAAACTGGATGTCCCATAATTATCGAGCCTTGTTATGCTATAACATCTGTCTGTCACCAATTTTGGGAAGCCCATGTCTGTGTTTCCATTGGACTGTTGTGGTCCTGCAGTGCTTGACTGTGTGTGTCTTGTGGACCATTGTATGTTCGTGTGGAGCCTCGTGGTTGCCCGACTGTGTTGGAAATTGAGTTGAAGGAAACAAGTTGTCTGGCCTATGTGTAACACTCTCTCCAGGTGAGGGAGGTGGTTGTGGTGGAAGAGGCAGTCTGTCAGGCCTGTGAGAAGATATTTCCAGGTGAAGGAGTCTATTGGGAAGTGGTATTCTTACAAAGAGAGTCCAGCACCAGCTATGGAACTCTAAGACTTCCTGATCTGGCCAGTTACCGAGACCCAGAGAGGGAGGTGAAGCACTGATGGACTGTGCTTGTGAAGGTGTATACTCCCAGGTGGAACAAGCATGTGGGCAATGAGAGTCTGTGAGTAGTGGGCGTAAGAAGGAATCCTAGAAAGAATCCTTCCAGTTATTCTGTGCAGTTTTCCGTGTAACCTCAGCCTAGACTAGGATTCCTGGCCTTGGGTGGAGCTTAGTCCCAGCTCGGGGGTGACCCACTACTGAAAGTGATGATCAACGTGGTCTAAGGTTGGGAGGTTCATGGAAGGCCTGCACGTGGTTGGTGGAATTACCACAGTTTCAAAGATAAGTATCAGCTTATGCTTAATATTATGTTTTTCATTCCTTTGATGCTTATATGTATCTTGTATTATGTTGTGCATATGAATTATTGTTAATGCTAGGGATTATTTATGTTCGCAGTAATCTTGTGCTTACTCTGAGTTAAATGTGTTTAATATGACTTAAATGCATGTTATTAATTAAGTATGAGAATGATGTTGTTCCACATAGTAGTGTTTGCCCGGCTAGTGGTATGACGGTCGGGGTACGTTACACTAAGGATGCATATCAGAGACTATACAAATCAATGATTGGCAGCTTACTCTATGTAGTAGTGTCTAGGCCAAATGTAATGTAGGCAATTGGAAATATTGCAAGGTTTCAAGGTTTCAAGCACCACCAAAGGAATCACATGTTATGGCAGTAAAGAGGATATTCAAACATATCAAAGGAACAAAAGAGTTTGAACTATGGTATCCAAAAGGGAATGATCTATCTCTAGTTTCCTATACAGATGCAGATTGGGCAGGTTGTAGTGATCATAAAAGAAGTACAAGTGGAGAAACTTTCTACTTGGGTGAGTGTCTAGTATCATGGTTGAGGAAGAAAAAATCATAAGTATCCTTGTCCATAGTAGAAGTAGAATACATTGCAACAACAACATGTTGTACTCAGATTCTTTGGATGAAGCAAAATTTGCAGGATATCCAAGTAAAGTATGATGATCCCATTTCAATATTCTGTGACAACACCAACACTATCAGTATCTCCAAGAATCCAGTGATGCATTTTAAGATGAAACACATTCCGATTAAGTATCACTTTCTATGGGAATAGGCTATAGAGAAGAACACTAAGCTAGAGTATGTTAGGACAAAAGAGTAGATTGCATATATCTTCACCAAATCGCTTGCAAGGGAAACTTTTGAGTATCTATGATGGAAAATTGGAATAGTTTCTTCCCTGAGTGATTCACACGACTTCAAGTGCCATAAGATAAGGGGAGAGATGATGAAGACATGAAGATTCCAAGTGAATAAACTTTTGAATGCTCTTCATATACATCAAATATTTACACGAGGAAGCACCACGAAGAGAAAGCAAAGTCTTGCAGGCACGGGGAGTAACCCCTAGGAGGATTACCCTTTTCCTTTGATGTCAAAGGGGGAGAGATCAAGAAAGGCATGGATATGGAGATACAAAAGAGTTGGAGACAATAGTGGCATGCATACAAGGGGAGTGATGGTCATAGGGGGAGAATGTGCATGAGAATGATTATTTCCATGCCTAAGTTTTGCCATCAATGCCAAAGGGGGAGATTGTTGACAGATTGGTTTTCATTGATGTCAACCCTTGAAGAATCCTCAACAGTGTGGTTTTGGTACATGAATTTGATTTAGGCATATGGACATAAAGGACATTGTAGATGTAGGTAAGACACTCATATATGGACAGTCCTCGTCATGCCATGTTTGGTGATATATGGTATGCCACGTAGTTTCTCATGGTTGAGTATTTATGGCCTTATGAAGTTGGAAGCCCAAAAGAATGGTCAAGAAGCCCCTAGTTGGTTACATGTCTTTAATGAAAGGGTGAAGTGGTTGTAACAAGAAAACTCTAGAAGCCCTAAGTTTAAGGAGAGAGGTTACCTAGAAAAAGTATAAATACACCTCAAGGAGTCATTCACAAGAACATTCACAAACACATTCTATTGAATATCATCTTCTGAATTAGTGATCTATTGGATAAGTTTGTGATGTAAAATATGAGGTAGTGAAGATTGAGGATTGTGAGAGTTTTGACATTGTAGTGATGAGAGGGAATATGTGAGGAAACCCTAGTTAGGTTGATCCCCACAGGTCAGACTACTAGTGTTCCGCGAGTCATCACCATGAGTTGTAGTATACCTATCACGTGAGTCCCCATGAGATAAGATATCTTAGTCTGGCAAGGACAAGACACGTTTGGGGAAAATGTTATTACTAGGTCCTTGAAGATAGAAGACAACTTACAGGTCAACATTTTAGTATTTCAGGTCAGCTACAAAGGTACTTGTATGTTTGTGTACTGGTTGTAAAGGATATGCTTGATTATGATGTGGTAAATTATTGAGGCATACCTGGAATATTGATGAGGGTTTGACACATGATTGAAGTACATATTAGGTACATGATTGAGTAAGGTAGCCTGATATATCTGGTTCAACATATGGCATGGTTGTTATGGTTCATATATTTGAGATGATTGTTCATGGTTGAGGTATACAATTGATGTATGGTAGCATACACATGAGGGAAATGCATTGGTTCTTCATTGATGATATGGTACAGATCTATACTTGATTGATGCTATAGTATATGGTACAATTTGTATTCATGTTTGACATATGGTACATGATTGGCTACTTATCATTAATGTTGTAGTCGGTATATATTATTGTTCATGATTGATGCATATATGTTGGTATACAGTTGATGCATGATATGGTACAAGTTCTAGTTGATTGATGATCAGTTACATGGTGATGAGACATAGACAGTGACGGTTATAGTGGAAGGTTGGATATAGTGATAGGTTGACAGGTTACATGTTGATGTGATAGTGATAGTGACAATGGCAATGACAGTGACAATGGCAGTGACAATGATTATGGTTGTGATGGTTGGTCTACATTTATATTTAAAGGAGTTAGGATGGGGAAAGGAAAGGAGGTTGTAGCCTCCTTTCCGTTGGTTTCATAGAACATAGGGAGTTGGATCTCCCTTAGATTGGATCCTGAGAATTAGGGGGTTGTAGCATCCTTCTGTTTGGAGCCATAAAATTTAGGGAGTTGTATCTTCCTTCAGGTTGGAGCCTATAAATAGGGGGTCATATCCTCCTTCCATTTGTATCTAGAGAATTAGGAAGTTGGTGCTTCCAATTAATGTAATATTTGATATATAAGAAAGCATTTTGTGGTTTTCTCCAATTTGGGTTTCCATGTAAATGATGGTGTATTGTGTATTTGATGTGATCCTTATGTTTATGTGTTCATGATACATTTATTATATACTGTTAATTGATACATTGAGGATATACTGTTGATTAATTTTAAATTTATATACCGTGGTTAAAAGTGATAAAAGTACGATTATTGATTCACCCCCTCCCCTCATTATTCCAACAATATCTTTCTCAACCAGGATACTAGATTGTTTCCTAGATAGAATGCTCCTCCACTTGTAATTTTCCTAGCATCAACACTCCTTTTCCAATATACATCTTTGTATATTGTTAGAGTAAAATATTCACCTCGTGAGTACCATAAGCCGAAACCCAAGGTTCCCTTTAGATATATGAATATTATTTTCACTACTTGCACATGAGTTTCATTTGGTGCATCTTGAAATCGTACAACCAATCCTACTTCTTGCATAATGTTTGACCTTGATGCCGTTGGATATAGTATATTGACAATTATTTACCTGTACAATGTTTGATTTTCTTTTGGAGATTCATCATCTTTGCTCAATTTGCAACCTGTGACCATGGGTGTGTTGACTGGTGAACAATATTTCATTATGAACTTCTTCAACATTCTCTTAATATACCTGGTTTGTGAAATGAATATCCCTATGTCGAATTGAGAAATTTGTAAACCAAGAAAGAATGAAAATTCACCAAACATAGACATTTTTTTGCATTTCTATTGCAAACTCTTGACACATTTTTTCATACTGCCTCCAAAAATGATGTCATCTACAAAAACCAACACTATCAACTAATTTTATCCTCTTGTTTTGATATAGATATTACTTTCAACAATTCCTCTTTTGAATACTTGTTGTTGCAAATATTTTTCAAGTCTTGAATACCAAGATCTGGGAGCTTGTTTTATCCCATAGAGTGATTTATTCAATATGCATACATGATCTTTATTTTCCGATAATAATAATCCTTCTGGTTGTTCAATGTATACTTTTCCTCTAAATTTTCATTGAGAAAGGAAGACTTGACATCCATTTTATAGACTGTGGAGTTCTTGAAACACACAAATGCCAAAAACATTATGATAGCTTCTAGTCTTGCAACCGGGGCAAAGGTTTCTTTCAAATCAATACCTTCAACCTAAGCATATCCTTTACAAACCCATATTTCTTTATTTCTTATTACTTTTCCATATTCATTCAAGTTGTTCCAAAAACCACATTTGGTGCCAATCACATTTTTATCTTTTGGTATTTAAACAAGTTCCCATGTCTCATTCTTCTCAATTTGATTCGGTTCTTCTTTCGTGGAATCAATCCAATGTTTGTCTTTGCTAGCTTCTATAAAGTTATTAGTATCTATTTTAGATAACAAAGATAAATTTGTATGTTTTGGTGCACTTGCTAGTCTTCTTTTAGTTTGAAATCCTATATCTTTATCACCAAGAATTAAATTTCCCGAATGATTCTTTTAGAAAAATCTAGATGGTTTCTTTGTATCTTGACATTCTAATTCTTCTTCTTCATTTTCTTCTCCTTCTTCATTATAGCATGGATCCTTTGTTTGAACATGTGCTTTCACCTTCTAATGCCTTGCTTCATCCACTTTCACATTGAAACTCTCTACGATTTTTTACAATGCTTTATTGTAACATCGATAAGCCTTGCTTCTTGATGAATTACCTAGAAATATACCTTCATCAGCTCTAGATTAAAATTTTCCCAAGTCCTCGTCTTCAGTTTTTATGTAGCACTTGATTCCAAAACGGATGAAGTATTTAACTGTTGTTAGTCTACCCTTCCATAATTCATAAGGTGTGTTTTTGTTATTGACTCTAATTTTCTCTCTATTTATAATGTAGGCTGCATTGTTGATTTCTTCTCTCCAAAACCTGTCTAATAGATTAGCTTCATTCAACATTGTTCTAGCCATCTCTTGTGTGGTTTGATTCTTCATTTATACCACTCCATTATGTTGTGGAGTTCTTGCAGCTAAAATATGTCTCTTTATTCCATGAAGATCAAAAAATTCTTCAAATTCATTTGAGATAAAATCACCTCCAATGTCTGATCTCAAGCACTTGATTTTCAAATCCGTTTCATTTTCAGCCAAGGCTTTGAATGCTTTGAAATTATCAAGTTCTAGAGTAACCATCAATGAGAAACATGAGGTAAGTTTCACCTTGTAGACTTTGTGTTCTTGTTATAGGCCCACAAATATCTTTACAAATGAGTTCCAATGGTTTTATTGTTGATTACTCCTTTTCTTTGAAGCTTTCTCTTGTCTATTTCCCATGCTGACATTTCTTGAAAAGAGTTTTTGAAGGTTTAGCAATCTTTGGCATATCTCTCACTGCTTGTTTGGTGTTGATTTTTACTGTATTATCAAAGTTTATATGGCCCATTCATTTATTCCATAACCAACTCTCATCTATTTGTACCTTATAGCATTTTTCTCCCTTGATCTCATTGAGGATATATACATTATTTTAGGTTCTATATGCATTTTCCACTAATCTTATCTAGTCTTTCTTCCTTATATCACATCCTTAAGAATCAATTTGAAAGTGTGTCATTGATCACACATTTGACTAACACTGAGAAGATTATGTTCCAAACCTTCAACATACAATATATTTTATATTTTAGTCTTTCCATTATCAAGACTAAGAGTACCTTTTCTAGTTGTCCTTGAGGTAGCATTATCTCCAAATGTTACACAACCTTTGTTTACTTCCTTCAAAGTGTGAAACTTGTTCTTGTCCCCTGTCATGTGGCTTGAGCATCCACTATTTTTTTTTCCTTTGTTTTAAGCATGAAGGGAAGTTTGCACAAGCATAGATTCTTCCTTCTTCTACTTCTCTTACTCCTGCTTCCTTTTCCAAACACTTGTGGATTCTTTCTTTTGTTTGGAAAGGGTATCTTCTTCCTTGTTTTTTCTAGAATTTTCCACTAGGCCACTTCTACAAAAACATGTTATGTTCCCATAGTTGTTGCACTTATAACATGCAACATTGTAATAAAAAAATGGAGCAAATGAATTATAGTTTCTATTTGATAACCCATAAGTACTTGTTGGACAACTGAGCCGAGGGGGGTGAATCAGTTGTTACCATGATTAAACAATTATGCTTATATTAAACTCTTTACAGAGCACTCAATGACAATCACAATACTGCAAGGAAGTAAGCAATAGAACATTCAACATCATTCACACATATGAGATACACAGAGACAGATATTTCCTGAGGAAACCCATACAGGGTAAAAACCTCTTCTTCTTTATATGATCAGTAATATTTACATTCTGTACATTATCATACTTATGAGCACCAACTCATAATGAGGCTACAACCTCTATTTTTCAAGATGCTACTTGCTGAGAGCACCAACTCTCTGGTTTCTCTAGCACCCACTAGAAGGAAGCACCAACTCCCTGGTTTCTCTAGCACCCACTAGAAGGAAGCACCAACTGCCTGGTTTCTCTAGCACCCACTAGAAGGAAGCAACAACTTCCTAAGTGTTCCAGCACCAACTGGATGGAAGCACCAACTTCCAGTCACACAGGCACCAACCTATATAACAGAGAACAACAGTTCTCCCTTGCACCACCCTGCCACCCTAGTTTCTCTGGATGAAACCAAATGGAAGCTACAACTCCCTGTGTTCAAGCACCCACTTGAACCTCTAAGGAAAACGGTCCTTCCTAGCATCTCCCTACCACTCTGAAATATCAATCTTTTCTACTGAAACTTATTACAGTGATATAATGTTCATCAATGACTTACCAGTCTCATCATTGTTCTACTACACTGCCCTGCTCTGTTTGCCTCACTGTCTTCCTGCACACATGCCTTTCACTTTTTGTTCTTCTTCCTTTTATGCTCTATGCACCATTTCCATTCAATGCACCATTCCTCTTCTGTTCATTTTAGTTGGTGCACTCTGCCTCAATCTACACACATGAATCACTCTCAATAGCAACAACCATCTCTTCTTTGTTCTGCATTCTTATAGTCTTTGTGAACCTTATGCATGCTCTATGTGAAATCCTTTTGCATGCTCTCACCATGCCATTGTTCTCCACATTGAGATATTCACTGCCACTCCACATTGCCACCACTTCACTCCCTCGAGCATCAACCCACTCTCTTTGTTCTACATGTTCTCCTCGTGTCGAGTGCTCTGCCTGATCATCATTGCAACTCTTCAACTTCTCTGGAGGTTAAACCCATGCGTCCATCATCACTGGGTGTTATGTCGATATTCCTTAGCCTCTCCAGCAGTCGAGACTCTTCGTCTTCTCTGTCAAATCGAGCTCATTCCCTCTATTGCAGTTCCAGGCTCCAACTATCTTACATCTGTCAATAACCTCTATTAATAGTCTTCATGCCACTGGAAGATGCCTCGTGACTCTTCATATCCTCTGGAAATCACACCGAAGTCTCTTCGAGTCCTTTGGTAGAAACCATCAGTCGTTTCTAGAAGTTACACTGTGAACCTCTTGAGCCTTATGCCTTTTGCACTCTTCACCTTTCCTTTCACATGTGGCCTTAGGCAGTGACCACACGCCTGTTCAGAAGGTTCTTTCTTGATTAGCATTTTGACAATTCCTGTTGTGAGGCATCTCGACTCTCCAAGTCACAATATCCGAAATGGAGATTAGTTTTATGCTAGCTCCTCCCTTGAGCCTTCGTCGTTGTGACAATAGGTTATGACCAAGGGTCAATTCTGAACACGCATTTCGCATTACGTCATGTCGTGAATTCCTGTTGCGAGGCATCTCGACTCTCCAAGTCACAATCTCCGAAATGGAGCTTGGTTGCACTATCTCCTTCCTCCATCTTCCGCATATGTGACCACTAGTTGTGACCACAGCCTTATTCGAAACTGCATTTCGCAATTCCGCATTTCACGAATTTGTTGCGAGTCACTCTGACTCTTCCAACTCCCGATCATGAAATGGAGCCTTGCAACTTGCAATCTCATTCCTTCACATGCCCACAGCTGTGACCAAGCATTTATCCATAAAGTGCTTTGGTGATTTTGCATTTTGGCATTCCTACAATTTGGCATTCTTGTGGAGAAGTATCTCGACACTCCAACTCTCGGTATCTGAAACCTGCACCAAAAGGTGTTTTTCGCATTTCGACATTCTGGCATTTCGGTATTCCTGTGGTGAAGTTTTTCGACAGTCCAACTCTCGGTATCCGAAACCTACACCAAAAGGTGTTTTTCTTATTTTGGCATTCCGTCATTTCGGCATTCTTGTGGTGAAGTGTTTCGACACTTCCAACTCCTGGTATCCGGAACTCTGAAATGGAGTCAGATCAACGGTCTGGTATTTCAGCGTTTCGTATTTCAAAACTTTGGGACTCCTGTGATGAAGAGTCTTGACTCTTGACTCCTCCAACTCCTAGTATCTGAAACCTTTGATTTCCCAGTCTGCAAAACTCTGAAATGGAGTCTTTGTTGATGTGCCTGTTTTGGGATTTAGGCATTTCACATTTCGCAACTTTGAGACTCCTGTGATGAAGAGTCTCGACTCTTGAATCCTCCAACTCCCAGTATCCGAAACTCTGAAATGGAGTTTACGATTCTTATCTTTCCATGCCATCATCGTTGTTGATCTTCCTTGCCTGCCTGTTTTCCATCAAATGAACAAGCACACTCTTGCACTCTGCGTGCACCTCTGCACTATCTCTTCTGGTCTTCACGAGCTTGCTCTGCTACATCTCCCCAAAATACTTCCGGTTCCCACATGGCACATTGTACCTGTATTCAAGCCATCATCACTGTTGTACTTGTCATCAATGACAAGCATACGCTGCCTATAAAACATGCCAACAATCTCCCCCTTTGGCATTGATGGCAACAAAGGCACCCAGACTTGTTCTTTTCTCCCCCTTTGACATCAATGTCAAAGAAAACACGCTCCCCCTGAGCTGTTGCAGTATTTTTTGGAGGTATCAGATATTCAATCAATACAAAATCCCCCTAACTGGATGGACTCTCTTAGGTGTGAGACGGGATGACACCCAGCTTCTGTCGGAGATATTCAA
>SNQJ01S0032049.1:37383-49337 GCA_010110895.2 Picea sitchensis
GATGAGCTTAGGCTTTACCAAGAGTAAAGAAGATTCTAACCTCTACTTCAAGGTCATGAACGATGAGCCAGTAATATTACTGCTATATGTGGATGACTTATTCTTAACTAGAGAAGAAAATCTCATCACTGAATGTAAAAAGAGACTTGCCTCAGAATTTGAAATGAAAAACCTTGACCTAATGCATTATTTCTTAGGTATTGAGGTATGGCAGAGTCCTGAGAGGATATTCCTTAACCAAGGGAAGTATATGGTCGAAATCTTGAAGAGATTCGACATGTTGGAATGCAAGCCCATAAATACACCCATGGAAGTGAAGTTGAAGTTGTTGGTCGATACTTCATCAGAGTTGATTGATGCCACACTATACATACAAATTATTGGATTGCTGATGTACCTGACGAACACCAGACCAGACATTTGTTTTTCCATGAACACCTTGAGTCAGTTTCTGGTAGAACCCAGATGTGTTCACCTAGTGGATGAAAAACATGCGATGAGGTAGCTTAAAGGTACAATATATTGTGATCTCAGCTATGATGGAGATCATGATTTCACATTGAGTGGATTTACTGATGTAGATTGGGAAGGACATTTTTCTGACAAAAAAATCACTTCAGGATGTTGTTTCAGTTTGGGATCAGCTATGATCTCGTGGAAGAGTAGGAAGTAATCTAGCATTTCTCTCAACACAACAGAAGTAGAATACATTGCTGCATGTTCTGCCAGCTGCGAAGCTATATGGCTTCGAAAGTTGTTGACCAGCCTATTTGACTTAGAGATGAGAGAAACCTCGATTCTATGTGACAACCAGAGTTGCATAAAGATGACAAAGAATCATGTATTCCACGACAGGTTGAAGCACATAGAGATCTGTTATCATTACATCTGTGCCATGGTGCAGAGAGGAGCCTTAAAGCGCCAGTACATTAGCACGGATGAACATGTTGTTGACATGTTGACCAAGCCACTATCTCGTACAAAGTTTGATTACTTTCAAGATAAGCTTGGTATAGTCCGAAAGGACCCTCCTCGAAAGGTGGAGTAGATGTTGTGATGAGACATCTCTTGCTTATGACCTGATGGTTGTGAAGTAAAGCAAGATGATGTGATATGACTAGTATTGTGCTTCCAGCTGGATAGTTGTGACGTAAAGCCAGTCTAGTATCATGCTTCCAACCTGATGGTTGTGACGTAAAGCAGGATGAGTACCTTGCTTCCGACCTAATGGTTGTGACGTAAAACAAGATGATGTGTGACTAGTACTATGCTTCTGGTTGTATAGCTGTGACATAAAGCAAGTCTAGTTCCCTGCTTCTGACCTGATGGTTGTGACATAAAGCAGGATGTGTACCTTGCTTCCGACCTGATGGTTGTGACGTAAAGAAATATGATATGATGAGACTAGCACTAAGCTTCCAGCTGGATAGCTGTGACGTAAAGCCAATCTAGTATCCTGCTTCTGACCTGATGGTTGTGACATAAAGTAGGGAAAGTATCTTGCTTACAGCTTGAGTGCTGTGACATAGAGCAAGACTATGAGATGATACTAGTACTGTGCTTCCAACCTGATAGTTGTGACGTAAAGCTAGTATAGTATCTTGCTTCCCTATTAAGTGTTGTGACGTAAAGCAAGATGATTAGGTGAGACTAGTACTGTGCTTCCATCTTGATAGCTATGACGTAAAGCCAGTCTAGTATCTTGCTTCCAGCCTGAGTGATGTGACGTAAAGCAAGACATTGAGATGAGACGAGTACTGAGCTTACAGCTTGACAACTATGACATAAAGCCAGTCCTGTATTATGATGAGCTAGCCTCGTGCTATGATGACGATAATGTATCATTTTTTATACTAATACATATTGATGCAGATGATGATGGCATTCCTTTGAGAATGAAGATGTTGTCGATGAAGAAAACTTTCGATGATTTATAGATACGCCAGTCAGTGTTCCAATATGATATTGATGATGTTGTCCTCTCACCCACTTGATGTTGTTGATGATGTTGTCCTCTCTCTCTCGCATGATGCTGCTGAAGAATACCCTTCTTGTTAAGAGGGAGTGTTGAAATAATGCAACTGCAAAGTGTATTCTTATTATTATTTGATATATTATTCATTGGATCGATCCCCATTGTGGATTGATCATGTTGGCTACTTTACAAGGACCAAATCCTCTTTTTCGGATTGGTCATATTGTAATTGTAAAAGGCAAAAGAAGAAGTCGGCCCCAGAATATATCAAAGAGGCCCCGAAACATAATAAAGGTGGTTATAACCACCCAGTTGGAGAATTCAGCCCTGCTAGTGAAGAGACACTTCACACGTGTCAGTCTTGTATAAATAAGGAGGCTAGCGCCTCACTTAGACACACAAATCAGTTGCTCATTTGTGAGACAAGTTTCAGAATTGCAGTTAGAGAAGAAGGAGAGAGAGTGGCACATATCTAGGAGATGATCTTCTACATTAGTTTAAGAGATCTCTTGGCATTGTATTGGCTATCTATAATAAGGAAGTTTTTCTGGGTTTTCTTCCCCTAGAGGATTTCCCAGGATAAATGTTGTGTCTCTTGTGATTGTGTATTTCTCAATGATCTTGTATTATGCTATTGTTATCTAATGAAATGAAAAGAACTATAATAATGGCTTAAACATTAACATTCCTCACTTGTTTGGCTCAAGAACTCAATCTTAGGCTTCCTCATGTCTTTATTTTCTTGGATTTTCTTTTGCGTGAACAAGGTAAACATGGAATCTACGTAATTAGGTTTCTCATGAGTAGCCTTCGGGTGATCACATTCAAAATGGGAGTCTTTGCATGATAAGGAATTAGGATCATCTTCTTGCCTCACAACATTTTGTAGGTCCAAGGTGTTTGGACAAATTTGTTCTTTTGGAGCATAAGGGTTTATTGTCTAATTAATATTTTGATGAAGTCTCATAGAAGGAGGCTTTTGGGCTTGTGATAGTGCCCTTTCCAACTCAATGATTTCTTCAAAGGTACCTAGATCCTCAAAGGGTTCATGTTGTTTTGATAAAATTAAGGCATCTTTCATATTTGAGAACCCATTCCTCCAAGTACCAGTCCCTTTAGGGGGAATGACTAACTTAATCTCATCGTTTACCTCTAGTGTCTCTAGGAAATCATGTTCTTCTTCCTCAACATCTTCCTCATTGAACCATAGGAGATCATCTTGGTCCTGAAGAATATTGACCTGGGAATGGGATCACACCATTTGAGAGTTTCTTCAATCTGGAAAGCACCATCTTGTGCCTCCTTAAGGTTTGTCAGGAATCAGTTCTTGAGTAGGGATTGGAAGTTTCCTTCAAAATAATTGAGGTATTGCCTAAGAATAATGCTCTTTGGTTGAAAATAATAATCAATTTGACCCAACAAGGTATCAAACCTATCATTAAATTCCCTAACAGTCTCATCGTCTTGTTTGCAAATTTTGAGATATTGTGAGTAAAGGGAGGCCATATCTTCCATCACACCCCAACTTTTCAAGAAAACTTGTTCTAAGTATTCACAAGTTGTGAGGCTCTTTCCTGGGAGGTTAGTGTTCCATTTCCTAGGATCTCTAGTAAGTGAGGCAAGGAATTTTTTCATGAATAGGTCAAGATGTTCTTTCCCAGACTAATGGAAGTCGTAGCTTTCACAAAATTTGGTCCAATGTGTGTTTCCAAAAGCCCCAGCCTCTCCGAAAAACTTGGGTATCCATGAATCGACATCCTTAGGTAGATCATGTAAGCTCTCTTTGATATTAGCAAAGTCCAAAGGGTCGAAGAGTTCTTCGGGGCCCATCTAGGAGGGGCCATGGGAATAATAGAAACTACATGATAATAAGCTGTGTACAGACGTCCGCTACGGGTTGTCATCAGTGGATTCGCCAGAAAATATCCTTGAGATTATCAAAGGGATGAGGGGATCACCCTTAGTGGAGTCACTAAGTAAGATTTATGAAATGAAGGATTTGGATAAAGCCTTACCAAAAAGTTTCGTTTGAGGAAAATTGACTCGATGTTCCCCGCCAATGGCACCAAAAATGTTATTGCGCAATATATACTTGCCCAAAACCTAAAGGCAAGTAGGCTTAGATTAACATAAAACAGAGATAACCCTATCATTATCACCCCAATAGGGTACCTCTTTATCTTTAGGAGGAGGAAAATCTCACTCCAAGGGAGACGTCCCAAGACCTAATTGGTTGATGAAAGACAAAAAGACACTCTAAAAACCCATCCCTCTCTCTAGGTCACTCAAATGAAAGAAGTCACTTGGTATGGTTTAAAGTGTCAAGAGGAAAATAAAGTGAACGGTACCTGCCATTTACCAATGAAACAAAAAATGTTAACAATAACCAATGAAAACAATTCTTTTAATCAGTGACTTCTAGATAGAAGTGTGCTACTAAAACAATCTTATGTATGAACAAGAGATAAATGTATATCAACAACAATGTATCCAGAAATTGTAAATTATGATGACAAACAATGAGATATAAAGACTTTGCAAATGATAATACTTTTGTTACTTACAAATTTCTAGATTAACACGAGCCAATTAATGACCTTAAAGGGGTTGTCAAAGTGTTTATAACAATGACAATTTAATAGCTATGAAAGTTGCAAACCACTTCAGAAAATATTACTTTTCTAAGGCAATAACACACACTTTTAACACTTAATGATATAAATTTGCCTAGCACAAGTTTCTCGGCAGTTTTGTTGTTAATATGGGATAATAATGGCTGCAAATGGTGGTTGTGGTAACAGTTACAACAACAACAAAGTGATTTACAATAGCCTCATAAATGCACTTCAAAATGGTAGCTAAAAAATAGTTTAAAGCCTCAAGGTGATAATGCTTTGGCTTGTGCAAAATCTGGGTTAGTTTACTTGGTTAGTAAATTTAGATAGGTTGCACAATAAATGGTTGTAACAATGACTTTGACAGCAGTGAATTAGCTGTTAGTATTTCTAGACTAGGTCAGCAATTTAGTTTAGGCTAGTAGGATATCAAATGAAGCTTGAGTGTAGGTTAGTAGTCTTCTCAAAGAAGTGAGGAAGGAGGATTATTGCCTTCTTAAGGTAATGGAGTCAAATATGGCGACTTCTTCTATGGATGCTCATTAATGATAATACACAAAATTCTAAGAGGGAACAAATCCTAAGAGGAGTAGCAACTTAAGTCCTCCTAGATTTTGACCTCAAGAAACAAAGTACTAGGGTGTAGGAACTTCTAGGCCCTAGCGCCTTACTCTCCTTAGACTTTTTATGGAGTAAAACTTATGCAACAATAACCAAATTCAAACTTCTAGAGTGCTAGTGCTTTAGGGCTCTAGGGTTTCACTGGTTACTCGATCAATTTAGTGAAAGCTTGGAAAATAAAAAGTAAGAAAGTAGCAACTTAAGTTTCTTACTTCAAGCATTAAGTACACCATGCAATTTCATCTTGTATGAGCAAATAAAACCATTCAATAGATGACAAAATGCATATTCTACTTACTTGCACCAAGAATAATCATGAATATGCCATGCAATATCACCATTAAACTTCACAAATTGATCCAAGTTGCAAAGATAAGCCTTAAACAAGAGTAGTGCTTCACTATTTCAGCCAATAACCCTAATAGGGCACAAATTTTAGACCTCTTGTCCTCCAATGACAAGTTGTGATAAAAAATGAATGTACTTTTTGTTTATTTATACCAAATTAGGCCTTAAATTAATTTAAATTCAAAACTGCTGGGTCGACCTGGTCAATTTGTTACAAAAATTAAATTCTGACCAAATTAAATAAATTTTCATCTAAAATCTCTTCCAAGGGTGACGTCATGCCCCTCTTAGGTGACGTTGAGCCCCATATGTGGAGAATTGAGCAAGGAAAGTGGAACGCTTGGCCTCTAGAGGCCTAAAATGATGCTCACATGTGCCACAAGCCTCACAAATCCAAATATGAAACCTTAGCTCTGGATGACGTCTAGGGCTATCATGGTGACGTCTAGGCCTCCCAAGGCCATCGTCCAAGTGAATGAAGGTAGGGATTGTCTGTCTAAGCCCTTCTAGAGTGCCTCCAAAGGAAACATCCTTCTTTCATCCAGTGTAAACCTTCAATATCTTCTTACCCCTAACTGGGGTTTCATCATCCATATGTGGGTTTTGATCCCCCATGAAGGTTTGAGATAATCACTCCCTCATATGTACCTGTCCATCGGGCAAAGTCCTACAACAAAAACAAGTACGCCCTCCAGGGGTTCATAAGTCACAAGGATCATAGCATGTAAATCACATCTAATAATTAAATTACCGAAACATGTGCATCAAACCACCCTTAACCCCAAACAAATGCTCAAATATGTTATGCAATTTGACAAGTTAGGTTTGGAGAGGGTCTCAAGGTGTCATATTGGGCCAACCTCTCTTAAGTTTGGGGTGTTTCCCAGGTGGAGTCTAGCCCAAGTCTTGTAAGTGTATGAGGTGGCATGGGGTAAATATTTGGACATGGGGTCCATGTGATAACAAGGAAATGTAGAGTCTTACCTATGGGTGCCTTTGTGGAGGGTGAGTTGTACCTTCTCATGAATGCAATTGTTTCCTATCCCATTCATTGTATTTTACTCTTAGCTTTATTTCTTTTGATATTTTTCTCTTGTTCTTCAAGAAAATAGTTGAGGGCCATCGTCATGGCTTGATGACCAGAGGTGACAGTGTTATCCATAAACATTTCACAGAAATGAGAAGGATGGCTCGCGGTGAGAACTCTTTTCTATTGGCTATACTACCAGGAGCCACAAACTTGGTTTGGTGACCATATAGGTGGTAGTGTCATACTGTTACATGTCCATGGTCATAATAGGTTGGCTCGTGATGAGACCTCCTATCCATCAACTAGTACCTTGAGTGTTTATGTTATCTTGTGGGTTCCCTTTTCTTGCTGAGAAGCTTTTCACTGCTTTCTCGGGGATCCCTGGGCGAAGCATATCGAAGGTTTCAAAATTGGATTTTAACTCTTTCCAGCTACTTTTACCCTCTGGCCCGTTAGCCCCTTCTTCCCATGAGGTAAGGTACAACCCTTCCTAGTGTATCCAATCCCAATACATAAACAAGGATAGGGGAGATGGAAGGAATGAAAATGGAAAGTGATAAGTATGGAGGGAAAAAATGATGAATTTTCATAGATCCACCTAGTAGCAATGCATCCTAAAGGGAAATCAACTTCCTAGGGCACCGTGTCACCCTTCCAGGTTTGAATGAGGAAAAGAGCATAATTTCCAAGAAAACGTCATGAAACAAAGAAGGATTCGATACAACATGTTCAAGTGCTTAAAAAATCAGAGTGATACATACCATGATACCTGGACTCATTACTTCACGAAGCAAGACTCACCGCTACTTCAGGACCAAGCTAGTGTGATGGATACTGCTGCTGGTGATACATGGAGTGCATTAAAGAAAATAGGGGCCCTATAGGGCCATGCTTAAGTCGTTTGGATCTTGGTACTCCATGTCTAGGACCTTCGGGCCTCAAGATGTGATCTCCTTAGTTATGGGTGGTTATAATCACTTTAATATATTCTGGGGATGAATTTTCATTTAGCCCATTACAATTAGGGTTTGACCAATCCACAAAAGGGGATTTGGTCATTTACAATACCCAATATGATCCATCCACAAAAGGGGATTGCTCTAATGAATAATACATCAATAATAATTATAATACTCTTTGCATTTACAATATTTCAACACTCCCCCTTAACAAGAAGGGTATTCTACAACAACATCAGGCGAGAGAGAGGGAAACATCATCAACGCCATCTTGGAATATTGACTGGCATATCTATAAATCATCGAAAGATTTTTCTCAATATCAATATCACCATTCACAGCAGGGAGCTGGAATGGCATCATCATCCTCATCAACATGAGGCTAAGGTAACATCATCATCATCTTCAGCGTGAGGCTAGAGTAATATCATCATCTTCGACATGAAAGATGAAATAACATCATCATCATCATCTTCATCAAGACGCTGGAGTGGCATCATCATCATCAACTTCATCAACATGGATTAGTATAACACTAATACATCATCATCATCAATAACAACACAAGGCTGATACAACATCAAAAGCAACAATATCACAACACAAAGGATGGAGAATCATCATCAACAACAACATCACAACACGAAGGCTAGATCATCATCAACATCAGCACTAGGATGAGAGTCTTCAACACGAGGCTGGCATCACAACACGAAGCTGGAAACACATCATCACAACACAAGGCTGGCACATCATCACAACATGAGGCTAGTATGTCATCAACACAAGGCTGGCATCACAACACTTAAGTTGGCACATCATCACAACATGAGGTTGGCATGTCATCATCATGAGGCTGGCATCACAACAATTATGTTGGCACATCATCACAACAATTAAGTTGGAATCACAACACATCAATTAAGCTGGAATCTCAACACAACAATTAAGCTAGAAGCACAACACTAGGCTGGCATCACCACACAACAATTAAGATGGAAGCACAACACTAGGTTTGCATCACCACAAAACAATTAAGCTAGAAGCACAACACTAGGTTGACATCACCACACATCAATTAAGCTGGAAGCACAGCACTAGGCTGGCATCACCACACATCAATTAAGCTGGAAGCACAACACTAGGCTGGCATCACCACACAATAATTAAGATGGAAGCACAACACTAGGATGGCATCACCACACAACAATTAAGTTGGAATCATAACACTAGGATGGCATCACCACACAACAATTAAGTTGGAAGCACAACACTAGGATGGCATCACCACACAACAATTAAGCTGGAAGCACAACACTAGGTTGGCATCACCACACAACAATTAAGCTGGAAGCACAACACTAGGCTGGCATCATCACACAACAATTAAGTTGGAAGCACAACACTAGGCTGGTATCACCACACAACAATTAAGCCGGAAGCACAACACTAGGCTGGCTTCATCAACACAACACTACTCCCCCTATCGAGGGAGTTCCTTTCATAATATACCAATCTTATCTCAAAAGTGCTCAAAATTTTCACGAGATAGAGGCTTGGTCAACACATCGGCAACCTGTTCATCCGCGCTAATATATTGGAGCTTTATGGATCCTCTTTACACCATGTAATATATGTAATGATATCGGATCTCTATGTGTTTTGACTTGTCATGGAACACAAAGTTCTCTGTTATCTTTATACAACTCTCGTTATCACATAGGATCATGGTTGCTTCCATCTCTAGGTCGAATAGACCAGTCAACAACTTACGAAGCCATATGGCTTCACAACTGGCAGAACACACAACAATGTATTATGCTTCCGTTGTACCTAGAGAAATGCTTGATTGCTTCTTACTCTGCCATGAGATCATGGTTGATCCCAAACTAAAACAGCATCCTGAAGTGCACTTCCTGTTAGAGACACTTCCAACCCAATCTGAATTAGTGTACCCACTCAGTTTGATGTCATGATATCCATCATTAACTAAGACCACAATCTAATGTACCCTTAAGGTACCTCATCACATGTTTTGCAACAACTAGGTGAACATGTCTAGGTTCTACCAGAAGCTGACTCAAAGTGTTCATGACCAAATAAATATCTGGTCTGGTGTTCGTGAGATACATCAACGATCTAATGATCTGTCTATACAACGTGGCATCAATCAATTATGACGAAGTGCCGACCATAAGCTTCAGCTTCGTTTCCATGGGTGTATTCATAAACTTGCACTCCAACATATCAAATTTCTTCAGGATTTCAACTGCATACTTCCCTTGGTTAAGGAAGATCTTCTCTATGCTCAGCCAAACTTCAAGACCTAAGGGATAATCCATTTAGGTCTTCCATCAAACTCTGTGGCGAGCTTCTTCTGCAATATGTGATGATATTTTCTTCATCTTTGTCAGGGATACATCATCTATATATAGTAGTAACATCACTGGCTCATCATTCATAACCTTGAGATAAAGGTTAGAATCAACTTTACTCTTGGTAAAGCCCAAGCTCGTCAGGAAATTGTCAATTCTTCCATACCAAGCTCTAGGAGCTTGCTTCAACACGTACAAAGCTTCCTTCAACTGGTAGACATGAGTCTTTAAATCAAAGTTTCTCATTACATTGTACCAATCTGGTACACTTTCTCAACGACAACTCAATCTGCAAAAACATGTGCTAGCTCTATGTGATTTCTATAAGGCACTATCTGTCTCACTATCTGGGAGTATGTCCTCAACTCTTTCTTCAACTGTTCCATTTGGAATCTGGGACTCTGCACCTATAGCTTCTCTGAGGCTGAGAATGACTGCTTCATTCTCACTATGGCTGCTAAAATCTGAGAGTAACTCCTCTTATTCTATCACGACAACAATTTCATCTGAAACTGAGAGTGGCTCAATAACTGATACTGAAGATATCTCTTCTTCTTTCATGGAGGTAACTCTATATTTCATTGTAGTCATGTCTCCATGACCCAACTAATGTACTGCACCAACTGCCACTCAATTTTAAATATGGGGATTTATCCCCCTGCATCTCATACTATATATCAATCATGGTTGTTCTGGTTGTCTTCATAAATACTTGAACTATTTCTTGAATAAGTGTCTCATCATAGTCTTCTCCCTTTTGTTGGGAGAATCCTCTGGGCATACATCGGGCTTTGTACATCTGCAACATGTTTGATCTGTATAGATCAATATTGGCAGTCAATGCTAACTTCTCTTCTCACGGAAGAATCCATATCCTAGTCTTTCTGACTGACTTCCTTCTTTGTCACTAAGATAGGGGAATATTCCCAGGAGATTTCATATCTCCTAGAAGTTTCTGAAGCTACAATCTAGTCTTCTTATGACATCTGTCTCCCATTCATGGAAGTTGACTTCTTCATATGATACTTTATGAGATCAAGCTTACTCTCGATTTCTTCTAAGTCTATAAGGACTTCATCATCTCTTACATGGTATACTTGGTGTTGAATACCAAGTCTAGATGTGAACATGTTATGCTTCCCATTCTAATGTTTGGTCATCTTTGGAGCCTTCTGCTCCTTTCAATCAATCTTCATATGAGATACTCTAAATCTCAAGAGATAGCTTATTCTTCATATTATTTGGTACATGAGTGTATATGGTCATATACATAGTCTACTTCATGTCTCATACATAGTCTACTTCATGTCTCATATAATATGCAGCCTTTAGCAACCTTCATTATAGCTTCCTCAGGGTTATCACCTATGACCTGAAACAAGGTCAACAAAACAAGAATGATACCCTTTTGATAATAGTAAATAAAACAATAGCACGAACCATCATCACAATATCTCCTTTAGAGCTATCACTTGTGACATGTCTGAGGCAAAGATAAAGAGTAAGAAATACAATACGAAATGAGGTCAACGCTCTTATAGTGTTGTGATCAAACATTCCTCCATGGCAACCTGTAACTAAAACAAGAGGTTTATCCTAGAGGAGATGTTAGTTGTATGATTACATTAAGCATTTATCTCAATATGATACCAAGTATAATACTTTTCAAGGACTGCTATCTCAACTATAGTGTCTACTTGTAAAGGGGTAGTCATCAACTTGTTAAGTGCAACTTTGAATATTATCAACTTAATTAATCAAACCTGGAGCCTGGAGCCTTGTCCTCAAGAATGAGTGTGCTACTTTTCTTCCAAGTCTCCTTCACTCAAGGTGACGAGTGCTTTCTTCAACCCATCTTCTGTACTAAGACAATATGCTACCTTGAAACAAGGTTGGGTTAGAGGATAAACTCTATGATCTCAACTTTTAATCCATCTAATACCTTGACTCGGATTTTGACCAAAGGTTAGAATGATGGTCATAGCTACAACATGCAACACTAATCAAAATAATGTCATAACAAATAGATGC
>SNQJ01S0032049.1:61101-71221 GCA_010110895.2 Picea sitchensis
TATGGGGGAGCCTAACAACATTAAGAGATGCATAAAGTTTTGGCTTGGACCCTTCGATATCAGAATGAAGTCAGTCAATGATTCCTACTACTTGTCCATGATCAAAGGGAGGAAACGTCCAATACGAGTCAGTGGACACCTCCTCAAACCCTATCATGGGGCAGATACTTGACTTCACAGGTAAGCACACATAAGTTAGGATAGGTAGGTATTTGCATCCATTGTACATACCATTGCATATCATGTTAGCATAGTTGTAGTTGCATTTTTCATATTGTATTGATTCATTATGTATATATGTATGATCATAATCATATGTTAGTCTAGAGATGCTTTTATTTTATCATATATGGACAAGGGGTGATATCACTAACCTAGGGATTACTAATATATTTTGTTGAGATTTAGCAAGCAGAGTTCATACCAAAGATGTTGAGGTTCTCATGCACTCTACGGTGAACACATGTCCCCGAGTTGGAGCTAGATGGTATCCCCTATCCTAGGGATAACTAAGGAGATCATGTCTCGAGGCCCACAGGTCCTAGACAAGGAGTATCGAGATCCAAACAAATTAAGCATAGCCCTAGAGGGCCCCTCTTTTCTTTAGTGCAGTCCACGTATCACCAACAATAGTATCCATCACACTAGCCTGGTCCTAAAATAGCGACGAGCCTTGCTCCGTGAGGTAATGAGTTCGGGTATCATGGTATGTATCACTCCAATTTTTGAAACACTTGAACATGTTGTATCGAAACCTTCTTTGTTTCATGACATTTTCTTGTAAATTATGCTCTTTTCCTAATTCAAACTTGGAAGGGTGACACGGTTCCCTAGGAAGTTGATTTCTCTTTAGGATGGGTTTCTACTTGGTGGATCTGTGAAAAGTCATTGTCCATTCCCTCCATACTTATCACTTTCTGTTTTCATTCCTTCCATCTCCCCTATCCTTGTTTGGGTATTGGGATTGGATACACTAGGAAGGGTTATACCTTACCTCGTGGGAAGAAGGGGCTAAATGCCCAAAAGGTAAAAGTATTCGGCAAGAGTTAAAAGCCAATTTGAAACCTTCTAGATGCTTCACCCAGGGATCCCGAGAAAGCAGTGAAAATCTTTTCAGTAAGAAAAGGGGACCCACAAGATAACATAAACACTCAAGGTACTATTTGATGGATAGGTCCCATAACTAGCCGACCTATTATGACCATGGGCATGTAGCGGTATGACACTACCACCTATCTGGTCACCAAACTAGGGTAGTGGCTCTTGGTGGCATAGCTAAGAGAAAGGGGTCTCATCATGAGCCAGCCTTCACATTTCCGTGAAATGTTTATGGATAACATTGTCACCTCTAGTCATCAAGCCAGGACATTGGCCCTCAACTATTTCCTTGAAGCACAAGAGAAAAAGATCAAAATAAATAAATCTAAGAGTAAAATGAAATGAATGGGCTAGGAAACAATTGCATTCATGACAAGGTGCAACTCGCCCTCCACAAAGGCACACATAGGTAAGACTCTACATTTCCTTGTTATCATATACACCCCATGCCACCTCATACAATTACATGACTTGGACTAGACTCCACCTGGGAAACACCCCAAAATTAAGAGAGGTTAGCCCAATAGGACACCCTGAGACCCTCTCCAAACCTAACTTGTCAAATTGCATAACATCTTTGAGAATGTTTTTGGGGTTAAGGGGGGTTTGATGCACATGTTCGGGTAATTTAATTGTTGGATGTTATTTAGATGTTATGATCCTTATGATTTATGAACCCCTGGAGGGTGTACTTGTTATTGTTGCAGGAAATTTCCCGGTGGATAGGTACACATGAGGGAATGATTAAATCGGACCTTCATGGCAGCTCAAAACCCACAAATGGATGGTGAAACCCCAGTCAGGGGTAAGAAGAGATTGAAGGTTTGCACTGGATGAAGGAAGAGTGTTGCCTTTGGAGGCACTCTGGAAGGCCTTAGACGAATGAGCCCTATCTTCATTCACTTGGACGATGGCCTTAGGAGGCCAAGATGCCACCATGATAACCCTAGACGTTATATAGAGCTAGGGTTTTGTCTTTGGAGGAATTTGTGAGGCTTGTGTCACGTGTCAAAATCAATTTAGGCCTCTGGAGGCCAAGCGTTCCACTTTCCTTGCTCAACGCTCCACATATGGGGCTCACCATCACCTTAGAGGGGCATGACATCACCCTTGGAGGATATTTTAGATGCAAATTTATTTAATTTGGTTAGAATTTAATTTTTGTAACAAATTGGCCAGGTCAGCCCAACAGTTTTGAATTTAAATTAATTTAGGGCCTGATTTGGTATAAATAAACAAAAAGTACATTCATTTTTTATCACAACTTGTCATTGGAGGACACGAGGTATGAAATTTTCTCCCTATTAAGGTTATTGGCTGAAATAGTGAGGAGCTACTCTTATTTAAGGCTTATCTTTGCAACTTGGATCAATTTTTGAATTTTTATGGTGATCTTACATGGCATATTCATTATTATTCTTGGTGCAAGTAAGTAGAATCTACATTTTGTCATCTATTGAATGGTTTATCGTATGGATTTATTTGCTCATACAAGATTATGAAATTGCATGGTGTACTTAATGCATGAAGAAAGACACTTAAGTTGTTACTTTCTTACTTTTTATTTGCCAATATTTCACTAAATTAATCTAGTAACCAGTGAAACCCTAGAGCTCTAAAGTGTTATCACTCTAGAGGTTTGAATTTGGTTATTTTTGCATAATTTTTACTCTATAAAAAGTCTAAGGAGAGCAAAGCGTTAGGGTCTAGAAGTTCCTACACCCTAGTACTTTGTTTCTTGAGGTCAAAATCTAGGAGGACTTAAGTTGCTACTCCTCCTAGGTTTTTTTCCCTCTTAGACTTTTGTGTATTATCATTAATGAGCAGCCTTAGAAGAAGTCACCATCTTTGAATCCATTACCCTAAGAAGGCACTAATCCTCCTTCCTCACTTCCTTGACAAGACTACCAACCTACACTCAAGCTTCATTTGCTATCTTATTAACCTGAACTAACTTGCTAACCTAGTCTAGAAATACTAATAACTAATTTGTTATTGTCACAATCACTATTATAGCCATTTATTGTGTAGCCTATCTAAACCTACTAACCAAGTAAACTAACCCAAGTTTTGCACAAGCCAAAGAAATATCACCTTGAGGCTTTAAACTATTTTTTTTCTACCATTTTGAAGTGAATTTTTTAGGCTATTGTAAATCGCTTTGTTGTTGTTGTAATTGTTACTACAACCACTGTTTCCAACCCTTATCAGCCCATACTAACAACAAAACTGCCCAGAAACTTGTGCTAGTAAAATTATTATCATTAACTGCTATGAGAACCAAAGCATCTCCTGGTAGACCTATGCCTGCAAGGAAACATCAAACTATCAAGTGCAGGATGGCCTATTGATCCTTGTTCTTATATGATCATAATCAGAAACCAACTATGCTAGAAAATGAAAATTTTGACATTTTTTTTTAAATTCTAAACTAAGCATGAAATCAATATGCAAGTAGAACAGATAATAAAATGAAATGCATCTAAACTAATATGAGCAATCAAGATGAAAATGAAAGGAAAAAAAGATGACTTGCCTACTTACCTGGGGCCTTGGGGCCCTGAAGATCACGTGTTGGATAATGTTAGGTGAAATCATACAACCAGTGAAACCATTTGATCATCTCATCAAAGTATCTCCCTGTTAGCATAGGGGCAAACCCAAGGTTCAACGCTCAAGAGCGCACCAACAAATACCTAACTACCATCCCTTTCGAAAACACCTGCGAAGTAGATAAAGTCTCACTCGAGGTAGAGGCAGGGGTGTTTGTAAGACTCATGTGTCTGCAACCTTAGTTGGGACACAAATATGTGATTATATCATTTACAGAGCACTTAGCATCGATTATTCATCAATATTCAACCCTTATTCTACTTCACAGATAGCACAGAGCATCATGGTGTACACTCAGATCTACAGTATTTCAGTACTTAACCATAGTAACCCAGATCAGATCCAGTAGATCAACACTAAGCACCCTCATACACATCAGATATAACAATCATATATATCTAAGAAACATAGAGCATAAGTGGATATATCAAAGCACATAACATAAGAAAAAATACATTGAATCAAAGAACAGAACATAACACACAGATTTACATGGTTCACCCCCACCCTGGGCCTACATCCACAAGATCTTTTTCTTTATTATCGTCTTCAACCTATTACAAGCACAAAACCTCCAAAACCCTTCTTCGCATAGGACATAAGATTTTCATAGCTCGCTATATTCTTCTTCCTTGCGTTACATCACTTAGCTTTCTATAGCAACCTCACAGTAACTTGCACTTAGCCTTGCAAGCCTTACATAGTTCGCACAGAGCACTTATTCAACATCACATAGATGCACTACCAATTGCACTAAGAAATCATATCTACTCTTTCTTACATTGACTATCCTTCTATTTATACATTACAAAAGTGGGCCTAATCGTGGGTAAACCCACGTTGACTTCCTGGTGTCTGTCGAAGTGCGAGATCTTCATTACATTAAGCAGTGTGGACTGCGCGAGGTTCTGGGTCCATGACTACGGAACAATCTTAGAATTCTTGCCTTTGGTCCTGGTTAAGTACTTATGCGGGGCTAACATGCTATAAACGTTACGATCTCCAAGGTTAAAATCACTAAATTTCAGTGTTGCGAGCTTATCCTGGTCAACACGAACTGCACGCACCCCTTTCAGAAGGTATGCGATGGTCAAAGTGTACTCGAAGTCTCGAGGTACACTGTCATGGTTGATGGCACTGCTTAGAGGTGGTAAGTAAGTAGGTAGAATGCGTGGGATAAGCTTGGCATTTGCGATGTCATCCCTGTGCTTGGTTCGTTTCTCATCGGTCGGTCGGGATGGACCGGCGCGAGCAGTGGAAGGGGAGGCCTGGAGTCCTCTTTTTGATGATGCTTGGACTCCTGTAGATAATCCTCGCTCCGACATGACTCTCTCAGTCATTAAGTCAATCAAAACTTCCTCAACTACTTTCTCAGCAGCACTGAGCTCGTCCGACATATAGGCTTGGGTCAACTAGCTCAGGTGTGAAATGAATTCAAAGACTACAGTGAACGGTATGGGAACAAGGCAATGATCATAGGGTGAAGTAATCTTAGGTTTCGGGCTCAAATTCTCACTTAGCAAAAAGTATTCTCGGTGCGTGGCACGACGGACTAAGTAGGGAAACTTAGCAATGGTCTTCTTGCAATGGGTATGAGGCTGCATTAACTTATGTTTTGTCCGTTATGGCGCGGTCGAACGGTCTAGTGGCGATCCATAACTGCTTTCCAACCCGTTCGGAGTGGCATTCAAACGGTTATATTGGCTTCCAATGGCTATATTACTTCACCTCAGCGAAGTGGCATATGTCGTTGTTCTGATATCCCGATTAAGCTCCAATTCTACAAAGTGTCTTGCTGCGAGGTACCATCTGGGATATTCTATAATTTTTCAATCTTATCCTTCTTCTTACTTAGCTTTCTAGCCTTCTTTCCAGTGAGATTTGTCTCGATGATTCTCTTCCCATTTTGATTCTTATTTTCCTCGGACATATTCACTTCATGCTGGTGAGATTCTCTCCTAGGGTTTAGGTATATCACTTCTTCTTTGTCTGGGGTAGAAATTTTAGCCTTTTGTGTAGATTTGGCCTCGACATCTGGGCTTCTAGTGTCAAATGGCTTCGAGTGGTTCTTTTGTTCTTCTATCAACCGTGTGATCCTTTTAGTCATGAAATCTTTTAACTCTTGTCTCTGTTGTTCTAAAACCTCTTTTTCTTCCTTCTTTCTGGCTTAATCTCTTTCAATCCAAGGTTTTCCGAGTAGAATAGTAAACGGGGCGTTGTCCTCAATGAATTTGATAATCTCAAAATCTTCTTTTGTCGAAGTTCCATTGACTATCATAGATATCTGAGCGATTTTTCCACATAACATCATCAATTTTCCTCTGAATAGTCCTATTCCTCCCAACGAAGGAATCATGGGAGGCTTCCCTATAGCTTCCTAAGTTATTTCTGGAATAATGTTCACTTATGTTTCTTCATCAAGAATACATTCAATGTCGAAGTCCCGTATTCTTGCTTCAACTTGCTCCTTTTCTTTGAAGATCTCTAGTAATCAAACATCTTTATGTTCCTTCAGGGTTTCTTTCATCTGTATTAATACTTTCTCTGATTCTTGTTGGGTTTCTGCCTTTTCTGGATCTTCCTTATGGTATTCTTGATTTATATTTATCCTTTCAAGCTTAGCGATCATTCTAGGACAATCTAATACCTCATGGTCCCTATCTTTGCAACAGAGTAAACTAGGTCTTCTACTAGGGCATTCCTTAGCTAGATGGCCTGGTTTTCTGCAACTGTAACATAGGGTTAATCCTTGCTTTCTTTTAAATGATCCCCAACATCTTTTGTACTGTGCACTAGAATTGTGATAGCTAACCTGCAAAAAATTCTTTCTAGGATCCTGCATCCATTTGTTAGTCCAGACATTCTTTCTATGCATAGGTATAACATATCTATCATTATACTTATCAGATCTATTCATATCAAACTTTCTTTCATCTATTAATACCCCAGTTTTTAAGCTAGGACAGAATCTATCAAACATACCTAGATCCATGCTCTAGAAACAAACAAAAAAAAAAAAATCACTTATCTTACTTCTACAGAGCACAAAGCTTCCAGATCTAATAACTTTTGACTATTCTTACCTTTATTAGAGAAGAGAGCTTACAGATATTACCTCGTTTATGTAGATCTGACCTCTTTCTTTCATAAATTTCCACTTTTACTTTTCTTAGAGCACAGAGCATTCAGATCTCACTTCATTTCTTCAGATATGATCATCCTTTCTTCAGATCTGACCTTCTTCCTGGCACAAAGCTTCACAGATCGGGTAAAAAGTTGCGCACTAGGGCAACAGATCTACGCACAGACCTTTCTTTTGCACAAAGTTTCTTCTTCCTCAATTCCTAGCAATCACAATTTCAGGTCCCAGCAACAGAACCATTTGTTGGCACAAGGGCAGACCCAAGGTTCAACACTCAAGAGCGCACCAACAAAGCCCTAACTACAGGCCCTTTCGGAAACACCTACAAAGCAGATGAAGTCTCACCCGAGGTAGAGGCAGGGGTGGTTGCAAGACTCAGGTGTCTACAACCTTATCTGGGACACAGATCTATGATTATATCATTTACAAAGCACTTAGCATCAATCATTCATCAATATTCAACCCTTATTCTACTTTGCAGATAGCACAGATCATTGCGGTGTACACTCAGATCTACAATATTTCAGTACTTAACCATAGTAACCCAGATTAGATCCAATAGATCAACACTAAGCATCCTCATACACATCATATCTAACAATCATATATATCTAAGAAGCACAGAGCATAAGTGGATATATCAAAGCACATAGCATAAGCAAAAACACATTGAATCAAAGCACAGAGAATAACACACAGATTTACGTGGTTCACCCCCACCCTGGGGCTACGTCCACAAGATCTTCTTCTTTATTATCGTCTTCAAGCTGTTACAAGTGCAAATCCTTCAAAACCCTTCTTCGCATAGGACAAAAGATCTGTGCAGCTCCCTAGATCCTTCTTCCTTGCGTTACAACACTTAGCTTTCTATAGCAACCTCACAGAAACTTGCACTTAGCCTTGCAAGCCTTACACAGTTTGCACAGAACACTTATTCAACATCACATAGATGCACTACCAATTGCACTAATCAATCATATCTACTCTTTCTTACATTGCCTATCCTTCTATTTCTACATTACAAAAGTGGGCCTAATCATGGGTAAACCCATGGGCTGACATCCCTTTCCCCTTACATTAACCCAAAACCCTAAAAGGGCCCAAAAGTGGACCGAGATCCCGTGATCTCTGCTTTTCCTGGCACTCCATCTTTGACAGGTTGTCGAAGTCCAAAAAGGGTCAAATATGACTAAGTGTTCCTCAAAACTTGGTCAAGAGCCAACACTCCCCCTATGCTTAATCATATAATATGACAAATATAAGTCAGGCACGTAATAATCATGAGTATGAACACACATATAATAGATCATTAAATAAAACTCATGAAGATGGGCAGGAGGGAGGAAATCATGCTAGAAAGAGAAACCATCAGCACAATCATCATGTCTAAAAGTGTAGCCACAAGAATGATCAATCCATATTTGAAGGGGGCTACTATGCATAGAAGACGGCTCGTGTTCATATTCACTTAGAATACCATTTCTCCCTGAAAGCTGAGAAAGGATAAGAGATCCAAAGAAAACCCTATGATTTCCCAAACAAGAGGAAACAGGGTAAGGTACAGCCTTAAAGAAAAAACCCTTCGTCGGACTCATGAAATGTCTCTTCTTTGTCTGCAAATCCCTGCCCAAAGTCTCAACGTGAAAGTACTTCCGTTTGGTAGTGTGAACCTTGGATTGATTTGGGCGGGCCACGGCATGGTGTCTATCAAAATATGATTATGGTGGTTGAAAATCATCCTAAAAATGATGTGTCAGGTTATCCTCGAATGGATGGAACAAATTTGTAACCATATCATCAAGTTGTCACATATATGGACCATCTAGTTGTAAAAATAAATCCTCTGAAGAAATACTTTCTGTATCTTTTATCTGAGATGTGCCTTCAATGTCATAGATAGGATCTGTTATCCCCCATTTTAGGGATAACTAAGGAGATTATGTCTCGAGGCCCATAGGTACTATACATGGAGTACCGAGAACCAGATCAACTTGAGCATGGTCTTGGGGGGGGCATCTTTTCTGTAGGGACCTAAATTAGTTAAGCCTAGTTAAATTCATAAATTTAAACATTAATATTATTCAGGATAAGCAATAAGCCATTTCATTCAGCATATAAACAACATAAATTAAATTTATGAACTGTTATCGCACGGTTTGTAGGAGAGGTTAGGATAGCTTGAGTCAAGGCTTTGAAACCGGCGTAACAGGAGCTTCCCCACCCACTATCACCTCGATGGGGGGCTCTTTCTATTTAGGAGGGCTAGTCCAAGGGAGACGTCCCTATGTAATCTGGGTTTTAGAAGGGCCGAAGGATAATAGATCAAGATGAGAGGTTCCCTTTCATAGATTACTGCCGAGTATGAGATAGTCAAGAGAAAAGTCTTCCACTGAATGGCACCTGTTTGCGAGACAAGACAAGTAACTAGAATATATGTTGCAGTGGTTAGTACTTCAAGATATTAATGACTATCTTTATTATATATATGAGCAAATGATTAAGTGCTATTATTGACGAAGTCAACGATGGATAAACAAAGGCAAAGATTTATATCACTTCTTCAATAAATGCATAACGAGATAAGAGCATTCAATGTTTACAATTAAGCCTTGTATTATATCATTAATGCAATAAATATTCCAAATCAGCTCACATACATAAATTTGCTGCGTCACCTATATTGTTGCTGCTATAGGTATGACGTCAGCCTTAATCAAAAGGTCAAAATGAAGACAAAGAGCTCAACGTTTTATCAAATCAGCTTACAAATGCAATCAATAACTCAATGTCAACCAAGATAGATGATAAAAGTCACAACGTTGCAGGTATAAACAAGAGATCTAGACATGTGACGTCACCTATATCAATTCTGCTGCAGTTTTAGGGTTAGCTAGCCAAGGAGTGACGTTTTGACAAATTCAACCAGCAAAAGGGCAATAAAACTCCACGGCAATGGTAAGATGACTACGCCGCACCTTTCTATCCAAACACAAATTCAAAATTTGTAGGACGTCATCTCATTAGGGTTAGTAGAGAAAAAGATAGGGTTAGACGCTAGGTTAGTTAGGGTTTCAAATTGAAGGTAGTTTGAAAAGAGTTTAAGGCATAACAAGTTTCAAAAGAGTTCTTAGACTAGTGCCTTGGGTTAATGGAGTCAATTGAAGTAAGACTAATGGTTTAGGAAGACTCTAACTTAAAGACAAGAGGGTTAGGGTTTGATGGTGTTGCTATGGCAAGGCCATCAACTCTAAACCCTAAGGAGGAAAG
>SNQJ01S0032050.1:1334-17377 GCA_010110895.2 Picea sitchensis
GAAAATGTCTCCTTGGTATATATAGGAGACTAGGAGGTATAATTACAACTAATGGCCTAAAGCTGACATAAATAAAATAACATTACTAATATAATATGCCCCAATTAAGGGGTAATGAGCCAATATTAGGGCTTAACAGTTTCGGGAGTTTCAAATCTGAACTGAAACTCTTGAAGTGATTTCCCTGTAGCCATTGATCTGCTGACACGTTTCTCTTGGAGATCAATAGTCAGGATCTACTTCGGCTACTTCACCTCTTCCTGTTCCATAAACTTCCGGAGTTGTGGATCTTGCGCCACCTGTCCTCCTTGATGATGGACAGTCCCAAATTACTTTGGAACTTAGGAACTTTGGAAAGTTCACTCTCCTTCGTGTGCAAATCCCTAAGGCTCGTGCACATTTCTTTGATCAGATTGTTGTTGATCCTCTGTGCTATGATCCAATGACTGTTGTCACTCCTCCTGAGAATTTGAATTCCTCTGACTTAGAATATTCCTAATTGTTCAATGGCCTCGACTTGTTCTCCTCCTACGAGTCTGTCTATTGGACCTCGTCTACACTTTTGAAAAGAACTATCTCTTATGAGATTTATCTCCTTGAATATTTTGACTTCCCACATACTCATTGCATTCCTGGGATTTCGATAACTCATTTCGAAGGATTTCTTGAAAATAAATTCTTCCTGCACTCCTTGCATTCCTTTGTTTTGGTTCTTCGACACTTGGTCGTTCCTTGATGTTGTGCATGCCTTTCACCTGGTATAAGTTCCCTTTGTCCTATCTAAAATCCTTTGAGTCAATCCGAGACTATGTCGACGCACTCCTTCCGTACGAGATGCACACCTTGCATACGAGTTTCAGAAGAGAAACAATTGACACTTATCCCATTTCATCACAAATTCATATGGTTAATTCTTAACAATCATACATGAATGAAATGAACTAAATCATACACAAAAAAATGTAACATTCATTCAATCACACATCAAAATGAACACAGTCTGAAGGATTTGGACAATTCTATTTGTTCTATTCATTCATGAAACAAAATACATAGTATTGCAGTTCTTCATTGTGTCTTTCTTCTACTCTACTATTCTGTTGTTCCTCTTCTACTTACTCTCATACTACTTTTACAATACAACAACAAACTGTCTAAGGATTGGCTCCCTGAGCTCTCTCCGTCCTGTACGCAACCTATCCTATTAGGTCTTAGCAGTTACCTACTTTGTCCTATTACAATAACTATCAATTATTACTAGATACGAGCCAACACTCTATATATGTAGCTCCTTACAACCGTATAAGACTTTTAGAGCAAGATATATTAAAAACCATTGTTTCCAAAATATCTAAACAACTCGATTTACTTCTGAGTTAAATGTTGATTTGAAATTTTGCCATGTTGAGATGCCCTTACCCTACCTCCATGCTTGTGTATTTGGCTTTGAAAGCGATGCTCCTGCATCATAATGCATTCCTCCTCTTCTTCCCCTCAAGGGATATGTTGGGTAAGGAGACTATCGACAAATGGTTTGATTCATGATTTATTTTATCCATGTCTACACCACCACTCCTTGTGTATTGGTCAAATTCGTTCACAATACCACATATTTGGGTACCTCTAGAATCTTTTTTTTTAATGGCACCCAAAATAAATTCTTTCATTTTTCCTTTTTCGAGTCTTTCCAACAATAAGATTTGTTATTCTTCTGCCTATTAGATTGAAAATCCTTTTCCTTCAGAGATGAATTTGCTACATTCCCATGCTCAAAAAATACTCTACAACAAAAACCAATATGGTCATAGTCTAGTCAATGTGTCCAACTACAATTCTTGTACTCCAATACAATTTGGCCATGATGACCTTTGCACAACTCTATGTAATTGTAGATTTGGGCATAATTTGAGGATGTCACCCTCCAAAATTTTGGATAGTGTACCCAAAGTCTTATTGATGGTCACAATAGATTTAATGCCCTTGTATTCCAAAATGCAACTGAGAAATTTTACCAAAATTATGACCTCTGAAAAATACCCTAAATGTAAGTTGAATTCAAGAAAACATAGCTTTATAAGGAACCCTAAATTATACATGAACCAATTAGAGCCATCGTCTATAACATGTGCAAAATTTAACTCAATTATAAATCCTAGGAAGGAAAACAATTTAGAATATATGGATCCTAATCAATGGCATAAAAAACGAAGCCCGAGAAGTATATATCCACTCACGAAGATTGTTTGGTGATGTACGCCATCCATTAAGACTTGAAACTAGTGAGTGTTTTAGAGTATAGTATTCTCCCTTCTTGACCCATATAGGACCATGTTTAAAAATCATAATCGAGGTTTCCTTATCCACACAAAAGGATGTGATAGGAGATTTATGAGAAAGCAGGGCAAAACTATCAATTTATTTTTTTTAAAACCTACATAAGTCGTCGCAATAACGAAGTAAGTTCGTCGCAAGTATGACTTCTGTGGCACAAGCCATTGGTGGGTTTTTGACTCTACCATGCTCCTTTGTCACTATTTCCACGCTCCTTTGTTGCTATAGAAACGCATGTTCATCACAAGAAGGTATACATCTCTTCTTCTTGCCACGAACTTGCGTCTCTATAGCGATGAACATTCGTGGAAAGAAGTTAAATATTTTCTTTGGGACTCCATCTTTATGACGTATGTTCGTTAGTCTAATGACGATAGTTTGTCGTAATTACGACGACGTGAACAAAAAAAAATTAACATAAAATATTTAGGATGATGACAAGTGGCAGTCTGATTTCCTCGTTGTTTCCATGAATAATTAGTGCATGGATATAGCAACAAAAAACGTTCCACGGAAAATATTGTTTTCCTTCATGGAAATTGCAACGGATATGTGTGGCAATAGCAACGAAAAACCCTGAAAAATTTGGTCATATGTAGTAGTGAGCGCAAATTCTACTTGTTTTGTTTTACATTATAAGAGTGCCAAAAATTGATGAGTTATCATCTCTTGCCATTTGAAAAAAACTTTATCCTTTTGCCTGCTGGTTCAAATTATTTACCCTACTCTTATATAAAGCTTCCAAGTGGAATAAGGTATACAAAGAGAAAAGATCATGGTAATATAGCATATTTCTACTTTGGGAATGGAAAAATATTAAATTCATAACCAAAAGGCAAGTTGGCATTACCCTTAAGTTATAATTAAATATTTGAAATGGATAGGACATATGGTCATGCAAACTTAAAGAGTCTTATGTGGCTTTGTTATGGAATAAAGAATTTGGATAATTGGTTTACTTTTCCCCCTTTTATCAAGTGAAAATAAAATGGCAAACAATGATATGATAATTATAACTTTTCTTTTGGCGTAGGTCAAATTTGAAGGCATGGTAAAAGGAAAATATTTGAAAGGTTAGAATGTGGTGTATTGATGTGTACATCAACAAAAAGGGGCCTACCATATATGGAAGAAAAATAATATGTGAGAAGTAACCAAGAGAGCCACTTTTGTGATTGTTCGAGAACTTCAAAAACTTTACATATTACTGTATCATGTGCAACTTCAAAATTAATTACTTATCATCTTCATCATAGCTTTAAAAATATTCTTTAATGACATCTTCTTAAAATGTGTAGCAACAACTTAGCAGGAGTGCACGAGACCTTGCACAAGAAATTTCAAAATTTCCTAGTAACGCTTTGTTGGCTAAGTACCGTTGACAAAAATCATCATCAACATGGCCCTAGTTGCTAAATGATCCTCGACATTCATTATGTAAATATTTTCGGCCGAATTTTTACTGGTAGGCATGGGGGGTCCCTGACTGCCCCCTACCGCACTCATCGATGCGGAAGTCTAAGCCATGTTTTTCCCTTGTGGAAAAGGGTTCATCAACACATTAGGTTGTTGTTGTGCTAATAGATTCTAGTCTTCTTCAAGCTGAGGGAACAAATGAGTCAGATGGTCTTCTGTGCAGAGATTACACAGATACTTCGACTTATTCTTCTCCATTTTTCCCCCGCCAACATTATTGGTATCATTTTTATCACGTTTACCCTTGTTATTTTGTTGTTTCTTATTTCCCTCAGTCTTTTGGTTGGCCTTCGGATTCGTCGACTGCACACTATGTACATCTAATGTCTAGGTAGGGGCAACAACCGAACTCAGATTCTGGTTGGCCATAGTCTGTTGTATCGACAATTGTTGCAATTGATTCGACAA
The DNA here is from genome assembly GCA_010110895.2 of Picea sitchensis. Lineage (NCBI taxonomy): Eukaryota > Viridiplantae > Streptophyta > Pinopsida > Pinales > Pinaceae > Picea > Picea sitchensis. The sequence goes on from SNQJ01S0032050.1 coordinate 5,550, forward strand.
AAGGTCAGTGGAATTTCTTTGTGTTGAGCCCATAATACCATCAGCATGGGGTCTATTCTTTTGCTTGGCCTTATTGAGAGTAGACCGTGACGCATCTAGAAAGATCTTGTAGAGCATGTCGAACTAAGAATAGATCATTTCAAGATGTTGGGCTCACATAATCACCTCCTCTTCTGAAAACACTCTGGAAGTCGCTATGTCCTTGGATACGTAGGGCACCAAAGACTTCAAGAACCACTCAAGAAAAAAGGCAGCAGGGACCTTGAACTTAATTAAGATATTTCTATGAAACCACTCTTGGATATGATCATAGATGTCGTCGACCTTGGTTTGATAAAACTTGGCCAACAATTCAGTGCTGGCACAGTATCTCACAAGTAACTGGAAATGATTCAAGTAGACCATTTCCAAGTCATTGACGTAAGAGTACCTCAAGAAATCGAACTCAATATACCACTTTGAAACACCCCCTTTAAGAGTGCATTGAAAAGGCACAACTGGATAGAGTCATCTTCAACGAGTTTGATGATCACCATAAATGAAGAGTCATCACATGATCACTTGGATATTCACCAGGATTGCCCTCAAATTTTGGAATATCTGAAGGCAACTTAATCGGCATGGGGGGCCAACGCGGATCGTGACAAATCGGTTCGTTCAGTAATCTTGATAAGTTTGACAGATGTAAAGTTTCCAGAAATGGTAGTTTCATTTGTGAACTATTTACAGGAAAGAAGAGTCTTGGAGTTTGACTGGCACCAGGTTGCCCAAAAAATTTGGACTGCTGACCAGGGTTCTGGTAGAAATTGTGGCCTTGACCATCATAGGGGAACTACGTCTGTTGGGGTGTCATCCATTGAATTTTGAAATTGGACGACATAGCTTGTGCGGGGATTTCTCCCCGCATTGTGTTCCAAGGACCATGGAAGGGGATGCCCCCAGCTGATCCGACAAACATGAGTATGAAACCTTGTTTGGGGTTCCATTGAGCATGGAAGGGGTTTCCCCCAACCAATATCCCTTGTGATGGAACTGATCCCTGCCAATAATTCCAAAGAACCTATGTGGAGAAAACTCCAGTCGCCGCTTCCTTTGAAGGAATAGTACCTTACACCGGGTTCTATTGGCCAAAAATAGGGTTCCCCCAACCGAGACAGCAGCCGAAGAAAAAACATTGTTTCCAAACACACCAAACAAAGAGAATGACATAGATCCCACCAACGTTGTATAAGACGAAGGTCCTAAAATACCTCCACCAAACAAGCTATAATTAGCATTTGGCCCAATTAGCTGTTGAAAAGCACCACCGAGAAAAGGGGATGGATGAGGTATATGACCCCCACCATAATGGATAGAATTAAAAGGGACTGTAGTTCCCTTGACTGGCCCTTTCATGGGATCATTTGAGATCCCTACCCCCAGACCCATGTTATTTAAGGTAAAATAACTAAGAATCGAGTTTGTATCAAATCTGGGCATCCCATATGAGAAGGGAGCACCCGTCACACTCTGAGTAAATGAAACAATGGTCGAAACTGATAACAGTATCGGATCGCTACCTGAAATTGAGGGAGTCGAGACCACTGTGGTCCTGACTCATGAAGGTGGGAGAAGAGGTAGGATTCCCCCTGTAGTAGTAGTCGTAACGGGATTATGATGACTCCGAGATGAAGTAGTAGCATTCGCTTCCATTTTCGCTCATAGGACTAGCTGGCACTCATAAGGTGTCAACTCGGGGAGGAAAACCTGAATCAAGATCGACGTCGACAATTTGGTAATCAAAGGGTTAGATGGCCTGAGAGCTTCTGCATCAAGGATAGAAATGGTAGATTCCTCCAAATTCGGAAAGCCTCTTCATGGAGTAGGCTCAAGCACAGTTTCCTGTGGCCTAGTTGCTTCAAATGACCCTTCTTGATCAAGTCTTCACCTCAACGGTGGTAGAGGTGGCTCCAAAGTAATCAATGATAGGCCTTGAAGCCTTCGCGAATGATGGATATGTTGATCTTCCACTTTGTGAAATGATCAAATGGCATAGTAAGGCTTGAATAGCATAGAACACAAAGCACACACAAAAAAAAGTCCTAAAGATAAATCAAGTAGACGACTATCTAGTGGGAAGGATGGTTGCGCTAATCGACACTAGGGAAACTAACCAGTGCAACTCAAACATGAAATCACCCTCTGGGTATACTCTATGAAGTGAGATCTGACGTCCTCCTACATACCGTGGTATATCCCCATAGTCACCTATGTAATTCCATAAAATATGGGCAACTAGGTTGCCAACTCGTAGTCAGTTACCAGGAGGGTACAATCGACAGTCGGGCAGATCGTAATGAGAAGAATAAAAAGATGGAAGCCCTTCAAGGGTATCGAAAGAAAATGGTCTGGAAGACAACTAAGGATATTTAATGGAATCAAGGTCCATGAAGCTCCATAGTCAAATGAAGTTGGTATTGTTCCCGAGAAAGACCCTCAATATAGAATCCCCACTATGTTCAATCCATCTTTGGAGGGGTATCACCTCTGCATTTCCTCACACGACCTCATGTTTATCCCTTGTGTTAGAGGGGAGTCTTGACTAACTCTTATGACACTAGACTTATATCCCTCCCTAACTCAGACTCCAATGTTTGTTTCAAAGTGGCCTTGAAAAGTTTCCTCTTCACACCTAATTCAAGGCCCTAAAACCCTAAACTAGTTTGTGAAGCCTACAAAGAGAAAAGTCTAATGTATTTTAGATTAGGTTTTATTTTTAAGGATTGATTTACACAAAACGAAATGGTAGTGAAAATAATGGTGTTATAAAGAGATGAATAAGGAAGAGAACTTTAAAGTACTTGAAAGAAAAATTACTTCGGAATTAAAAGCAAAGATTGTAACCAACTCTTTGTAAATTCAACTTTTCTAACTGATATTTCAAGATCTTGTCATCAAATAAATCTTAAAACTTTCTTTATCTTGACTACAAACTACTTATGTTTCAGGAAATCAAGAAGAACTTGAAAATAAAGACTCTTTTTCCTTTTGCGAATAACAACTTTAACTAATTTACCAAACTGAATGAAAGAAAATAAATTCTCTTTTTTATATTTTTTGAACTGCTTTAATGAGAAAAAATGAAGTAAAAACTCTTTGTTTTTTCAAACCAAGAAAACAAAAGACAAAAATAAAACTGAAAACAAGACTGATAAATACCCTAATCCCACTGCAGACTGTAGGGATTCAACCAAGAAACCAAAAGGCAGATCTAAATCTTTCTCAAAACATTTTTAGGGAAAACACAAGAAGACTAAGGAAACAAGTAATCTGGAACCTACACCCAAACTATGGCCACAGATAGAGACACTGGTTGATTCAAGAAAGCCCTGAGAAGTGTGAACTTCTTTCAGGAAAGAGGAAAACTCCCTCTTTATTAAAAATACTTTCATGAAACAGAGACACAGGTTGTTGCATCAGCAACCTACGTATGTACGTGGGTTGTTTACTTTGCAGGGCACGTATGTACATGAGATGACCCAAAATAGGGTGCGTACACCTTTGAGTCTTTTCAAAAATAAAAAGACAAGTTGGACTTAAATGGCAGGGAACAACTAGTATTCACATTGCAGGTGACCAGAACCCCTTGACAAACTCTGTAAACTTGATTGAAACTTGAAAGAAAAAAAAAAAAAAAATCAACCCAAAACCCCCAAAAAACCCTAAAGAGATCCCCAGTATGATCACCAGTTATGCTAGTTGGAAAATCCCCCCTTTAACTATACCAGGGTTTAAGATATAGACAGTGTGAATGACCGTCTAAAACTTAATCTAGTTTCTACTCTACCCAAAACATACCAAAACAAATGAAAAGAATGCAATAGGAGAGAAGATCAGTAATTGTACCTTTTATCTCATGTCTGGTGATGATCTCCTCAATCTTTGTAGTTCCAAAGACTGTAAGTCTCCTCCCAAGTCTTACCTGCATCCAAAACTAGGAAAACAAGGACTACAAGCATGCTATTTTTATTCATGAGTTAGCGTTAGATATCAAATTCTATGTATAAATCAAATAAAATACACAAAACATCATCATTTGGGACAGGGAAAAGAGATTCTTTTATTCATCAAACAAAAACTAAAACTTACAATCCATGTCGGCCACCGTTCCGTGAAACTGGTCTGGGATCCTCTTTACAATTCTTCAAGTGAACCTTTAATAGGCCTGTTCTCTCAATCTTCTGATCACCTCAAGGGAAGGGAATGAATTGAATGGAAGAAGAAGGGGTTGAAGAGGGAATGTTGAGGCAATATCTCACAAATGGTAGCAAATGCTTGGGCAAGGAAGGGAAGTTAAATTGGGAAGAGTTTCATTGTTCTTATGCTTGGATGTGAAATGACACCCCAACACCTCCTTTTATATGACAAAATGATGGTTATTCAGTTGGGTGATGAGATATAGCAGGTGAATTGGTTGGGAAACCTCCAATAGCCCGTGAATTTCACCGAATTCCTTACAACTTTCTAATTTTTGCAAATTTTGCAAGCATATGTGGGCTACTTAGTGTGCAACAAGCATATGTATGTGGGTTGTCTAGAATGTAGCAACTGTATGTACATGGGTTGTAGTGGTGCAGGGCGTGTACATGCTCTAAAAAATGGTTTTTTAAGAAGAGCTTGTCAACAATGATTTGGCAAGCCATGTATGCATAAATAGGGCATTTTAGGGCTATAAGAACTTGCTACTAGGGTTTATAAAAAAATATCCTTTTCATGTTGAATACATACATGAACCTGTAATATGAAGTTTTTGCATGAAAACAAACCCTAGATTCTCTCTTTATCCTTAAACTTGGCATGAGACCATTTTTCTAAATTCAATTTTTCATATGATTCATCAGAAAGTTCCATGAACTCACAATAGTGAAATGAGTGCCACCACATTGCATCATCTTCTTCGAAACCATAGTGTAGACAAGATTTCCACTTCCCTTTCTTTAATGAGTTCCATTTTTTTATATATTCTTCAATAATAGGGTCATCATATTTTCTAATAAACCACATCTTTCTTGGAAGAAATATTCAACAAAAGATAGGGTTTATTAAAATAACTTACTTTTCAATGGAGCTCCTTGAGGAGGATAAATACAAATGGGCATAAATATGACTATACTACCTCGATTGGATATAATGACCATAATCATGAAATCCTGCATCTACTTTGCATCTAATGGCGTTGGTTTGAATGGAATATATGCACTTTAGAAAAACATATTTGATCTGCAAATCATGCGGTCGTCCATGGAAAAACCTTGAAAATATGTTGATTTTAAATTACAAATAACTTCACTTCTCAAACTCCATTTCATAGGATTTGTTTTTTGAAATTGGGTATTTTTCTTAGAGGAACTCAAATATATATTTTTTTCGAACAAATTATTCTCATAACTTTTCATAATCTAATCTGAAGTATTTCTCCCCCTTTTTCCCTGAAAATATTTTCCAAAAAACAAAACTTCCATTTTCCCCCAAGAAAGAGCTTTGATACCAAATGTTGTGTGCTCAATAAATCTGAAATAATAATATAAGAGAAATTCTTAACATCAACAATAAACCAAATAATTCACGAAAATAATGAACACAATAATTAGAGAGAAAAACGCTTGAGGTATGGTAACACCATTAACTATTCCTTAAGGAAGGAAATACTACTCAAGCAATACTTGATTACAATTACAGTATTCTTCATCATGATTCATTATATTTCTTATACTTATTTATATAGTAATATATACCTCCTAGGAACATTTTAGAGAAGGAATATTCTTGTGAGTGGAACCTTCTAGTAAGCCTTCTTACATTCATTGTGTTCACACTAATACATATGTCTTATTAATTAAAAATGGCATCCATGCATAGAAATGCATACTCATATATTTATTATTATTCCCATTAAGTACCTCCTTAGGTACCCCCCTAGATATACTACAATTTTTTCCATCTTTCTTTGGCTATGCATCATTAAATATAAGGACGAGATGTTTGGGAAGTTTTAGGAATTAAAATCCCTTGTGGAATTAAGTTGAGTATATTAGCAAAGATTTCTAGTTGTTTCTCATTTATCATGGAATCTATTGGTAGATAATCATTCCTTACACTCCACAAAAAATTGTATTAGTAGATGGAAGAATAGGGATATTATGGAGATGGTTCATTGCATGCTTCACTCCAATAAAATTAATATTTCATTCTTGAGAGAGTAGCATGTTTGTGCAACACATATTATCAATGGAACACCTACTTGGGTTGTCGCATCTATTACTACTTATGAGAAATGGTATGCAATTAAAAATTCTAGTTCACATTCTAGAATTTTTGTATCTACTGCATAGACCAATCCTCCTAATGGAAACCAAAATAAATCAACATCTCTACTACACTCTAGTTGGCTAGAGTGAAACTATTTCAAGAATATTGTTTTTTTTATCCCACCACTTACAAGGTGGTTGAATTTAGAGAGTCTATTTTTTATGAGGTTCCTACTCATGGTATGCTAGGATCTCTCTCCTAACTTATCTTAGAATATTCCTTAGATAGATCTCAACAGGTTTCCATGTATCATGCCTCTTCTCATCACCATGCAGGTCGTCTTCTGGATGATTCCTACCATGTTTTAAGAGACACTTCTCCTTCACACTATGATGTTATCCGTCTCTCTAATTCTATGATTAATATATCAAGTAATCCTTTTATACTATCTAGGAAAATTCCTATGGGTAATGTGGTCATTATTGATGAATCATCTATTCTTCCTATTGCATACGCCTATTCAATTTTTAGGATACTCTTATCAGTGGCTCATCCATTCCTCATATTGTAGATGAAAATGTTCTTGCCACTGGTTTAACCAATCCTCATGTTGTAGATGATATCTCATGTATTCATGGTGTTCTTGATAGTTTGAATCCATTGCTTAGTCATGATGGTGACACCTTGCATGATTCACCTACATCAATTATGCTTCCTTTGGATAATTCAAGGCCTATACCTAAGTGGGTTATCTCCACTCTTTTTGATGCTATAGAGTTTATTATAGGTCCATCTACATGCGATCAAGAGGAATATCCTCCACTTCACTCCCTTCTTGCCCAAATTGTTTATTGTTTTCAAGATGAATCTCATGGAGTTGAGTTCCTTACTTTCCCATTTGAACACTATTGAAAGGAGAATTATCCACCATGTGCCATTACAAAGGTTTGTGATGTTCTTGTTTAAATAGACCATCTCACAAATCTCCCACCTAAATATCTATGGAGCTCAATCTTGGTTGTTGATGATGTTGATGTATTTCCAAAAGGAGTAATGTGGAATTTAAACGGGGGTGATATTTCCCTGTTCTTATAGTTAAGGGAGGAGGTAAATATTTTCTTGTTAAGACTTCTTCATGGTCCCTTATTTAGATCAAGTATCAGGGGGGCACCTTGGAATTATTAGTGTAATATGTGTTGGGCATATTGTCAGGGGCAGATTGTTGGACATATTTTCATTGGTGTGTTGTCATTGATGTCATTATAATGCGATGATGAGTTGTTATGAACAACATGTAGAGGAATCTACCTAAATCTCAGGAGAGGCAACGTATTAGATTTCACAAAATTAACACAAATGAAGAAACACCATTAGGATCAAATTCCCAACAGATCAATGATCTCGATCAATTAGAGTACAAGTACAAAACCAAAAAGATCAGAAGGGAAAGTGCATTGTAGAAACATGATCATTATTGAAATCCCCACAGTAAAACTACAAAAGAATCGAGGGAGAATAATGTTCACTGATGAATGATTTCGAGACAAACTAGGATCATCGGATCTGGAAGTTACTCAAATTTTAATAAGTGAATCTCACTTCGGGATATTTGGGAAATGGGAGTGTATAACCCAAAGTCCTGAAGGCCAAAATGAACTAATCACAACCCTTGGATCAAGGATTCATGAGATTCCAAAATAACCAAAATCCCGACAACCATTGGATCGTGTTAGGTTGTTCATGTCAAAGAAGGATCATTAGATGAAGTCAAGATGCTCAAGGTTTAGTCGGTGAATATCACTTCAGGATATTTGGGAAATGGGAGAATATAACCCAAAGTGTTGAAGGCCAAAATGAACTGATCATAGTCGTTGGATGAAGGATTCGTGAGATCCTGAAACAGTCGAAATCCCGACAACCGTTAGATTGTGTTAGGTTGTTTGCGTCCAAGAAGGATTGTTATATGATGTAAATATGATCGAGGTTTAGTCTATGAATATCACTTCGGGAGATTTTGGAAATGGGAGCATATAACCCAAAGTGTCGAAGGATGAAATGAACTGATCACAGTTGTTGGATCAAGGATTCAAATTAACCTACGACCGTTAGATCCAGGAGGAGGACATGTTCCACATCAAGATATCCATGTCAGCAGACCATGTCACCAATGACAAATGGTGCAATCATATTGTGACAAGTGTCTAGGTCCAATTGTAAATTTAGGTTACGTAAGTCACAAATCTAGGTGACATGTGGCATCCACTCGGACAATGCCAAGTCAACAGTGATGTCAGCAAGTTACGTCACTCTGGGATTTTTTCTTTTGGGGAAACAAGAAACATCCTGAAGCACCAAAGGTTGAAGTCAATGCTAATCGTTGATCTAAGATCCTCCAGATTCTCATGTGATCGTCATATAAGGAGATAGTCACCTATGACGCTAACCACTCCGGTGAAAATGAGCCAAGAACATATTAAATTTCTTAAAGGTTGAATCCCCTAGGTAATCAAAACTGTTGATTTGAAGACGAATATGGGAACCATCATATCAGGAGATAATCAACTCCAGTGTTGACTAACTACGGTGGAAATTGGAACAACAATTACTTGGGCCTCCGAACTTCCGAAGTGAATGAGAACCTTCCACTCAACTATAGATTAATTCATGGCCATTGATTTGTTTGAAACCTATGGACAAGCTAGGATCATCCATCTACAGAAGAAAAATATCAACCGTCTGATCTACTTCGACTAAATGTACTATGAAGGTTGAAAGATTGTAGAGGTTGGAAGTCCCGAAGTAAATAATGGTTGTCCATCTCAATGTATTATTAAGTCACAGCCGTTGGATTAAAGTGGTGGAAGGATAAGTAAGGATCAAAGTTAGAACGTTGATCTGGTTCTGGGAAACACGCCAACCATCGAATCAACCCTTGTTAGAGGTAACCACTTCAAAGAGTTGAAACTCTAGAAGATTGGAGTAGAGATAAATCGCTCGAAGGTCAAAGTAACGAAGAACTAGGTTCTAGCTCCCGGTCATGGGTCATGAACACATAATCCATGAGGTGCTAGGTACATCGATTAGCTAATAATCCCGTGGTTTTGTGCATGTGGTCACATGTAAATGGTTTTAAGGAAGTGCATCAGTAGGATTAATTTTCTGCAATACTTGCAGAGACATGGAATCGATTTAAAAGAAATCGATCCATAACCTGTGATCGATTTATGAAAAGCACAACTCACTAAATTAAAATCCTTCACAATAATGTTTTAATAATAACATATATTATTGTTAATTTAATGAAGAGGTGTGATGGTCCAAACAAAGGGACACAATGATTCATAGCTCACACCAGTTGGAAGAGTATATAAACGAGAAAGAATGGTGAGAAGAATGTGTCTCTGCAGTCCAGATCGGAATATCTAAACAACAACAGAGACCAAGAATAATAACTAATGATTCTTATGAAGTGAGGGTGGAAGGGAGGAGCAAGGATGGATTCATATCCTTTATTTAAGGGAGTTGGTTCTTCCTTCGGTTGGTTCCCTAAAGATAAGGGAGTTGGCACTTCCTAGGGTTGGTGCCCTAAAAACAAGGGAGTTGGTGCTTCCTAGGGTTGGTTCCCTAAAGACAAGGGAGTTGGTGTTTCCTAGGGTTGGTGCCCTAAAGACAAGGGAGTTGGTGCTTCCTAGGGTTGGTGCCATGAAAAAGGGGATTTGTGTCTCCTAGATTTGGTGCTCCAAAAAGGATTGGTGTCCTTCACTATTCTTCATGAAAAGCCTTGTAATTCCTATTAATTATATTTATATAACTAATTTTACAAACAATTTCTTTGTTGATCTATTGTGGTAATTAACAAAATATAGAAGTAAATTCTAATTGTTGAAAAAGGGTAACACTGATTCACCTCCCCCTCTTAGTATTCCAACAATTGATATCAGAACAGGTGCCTTCAACATATTATAAACAATCGGAAGGTATATCTTGTAGATGGATCAACAAGAAGGAATGTCTAACAACAAAGCACCATTGTTCAATGGAAGTGGCTATGCTATATGAAAAATAAGAATGAAAAACTTCATGTTGTCTCTTGGTTTTGATATCTGCTAATTTGTTGTAGATGGTTACACTGCACCAACTACTCCACCCAAATATGTTGCAGGAAAGAAAATATGCAATGACAACTCAAGAGAAGTTAATGAAATTATAGGAGGGTTGACAAATTCTATACGTGTGAAATTTATGCATTGTAAGTCAGCCAAAACAATATGGGACAAATTAGAGGTTGTATATGAAGGAGATAGTAAAGTCAGGGAAGCCGAACTATAGACATATAGAACTCAATTTGAAAATATGAAAATGAAAGAAGAAGAGAACATTGTTTAATACCTTCATAGGGTAGATGAAGTGGTTAATTCAATCAGAGTAATAGGAGAAGAACTTACAGATAAACCCATTGTGAAAAATATACTAAGGTCATTACCTATGAGATATGATGCCAAGATTTCTACAATTGAAGATAGGTTTGATCTTGAAACACTCACAATTGATCATCTTCAAGGAATTTTTATAGCATATGAAATGAGAACAAGGAATGATAAATCATCAAAAAGAGAAACAACCTTTACAACATCTAAAACAAAGATGAGGCAGGATAAAAATACCAATCATGAGTTATCAGATATATATGATGAGGAAACTTCCAACTTCATAAAGAAACTCAAGAAAGGGACAATGAAATACAAAGGAAAGATTCCTCTAATATGTTTCAATTGTGGAAATATTGGACACTTTTCCAATAAATGTTCCCATCCTAAGCAGAAGGAAAGTGATGAAGAAACAACCTTCAAAAATCATAAGAAAAACAACACTAATAATAAAAACAAGTTCTACAAGAAAAAGAAAATGTTCTCTAACCAAGATAACAGTAGCTCATTAGAAGAAAATGAAGAAGATGAACCAGATCTTCTATTTATGGGAATAAAAACTCAAGATGATAAACATTCAGAAGATGAAGAAGAAGTGAAATTCAAAGAAGAAATACTTAGTGTAATTGAAGTACTAAGAAAAACAAAAAAACAAAACAAGGTAATAAGGGAAGAGCTTCTAAAGATTAAAGAATTGTTGACGGGCGAAATTGTCCGTCCGTCAATTGAGAGAGTGGAGCCGGTCCGGGGTTGTCTAAATAACCCAAGCCGTTTGGAATGAACCACCCTGACGAGTTTAACGGCTCCGTTGGCCGCTCTAAGGTCTTAAGGAAACCAAAGAGAAAACTAATCTAAACTAATTAATCTATCTAAAACAAATAAAACTAACTAAACTAACTAAAACTAAAATAACAAATTAAACTAACTAAAACTAATAAAACAAATTAAAAACAAACAAACTAATACACTAATCTAATTAAAACAAACTACTAAATTAAACTAAAAATAAATATAAACTACTCTAACTATTATATACAATCTACTAATTACTATTACACTAACTCTAATAATCAACTATCTAATTACTGATTGAATTACAACTTATTCACAAAT
>SNQJ01S0032050.1:27361-48746 GCA_010110895.2 Picea sitchensis
CAAGATTCTGTAGCTAGTCTTTAGAATTAGATTTTTATCAATTTTATCAACAAAATATCCTCTTAACTTGTCCATTTTTGTCCTCTTTCAGGTACATTCGAATTGCAATAATCAATTGGGCATGCTATGGCAGTCTAGGAGATATTTGTGTGATATAGTTTTTATTTTAGGTTGTTAGTTTAGTCAGACTTGGGATATCATCCCAGATTTTTTGTAAACTGTTTTGATGATTCCCACAAGGATGTTTTACCCTGTGGGAGGTCTTTAAATACTTGTTATTTTTGTAATAAGCATCATCATCCTCACTGTGAGAGAACCAGACTATGTATTTATGATTCAGACTGAGACGAAAGTTGATGTCTTGTAACAACTTTCGCTTTCAATATATCAAACTTTTGTTTCAAGTTTTTGCATATCAGTTGGCATTAATTATCAACTACTTTAGCTATCATAATTCTTTGTATGCTGATGTGATTTGATTTATATGTTGTCTGTATCTGATCTCTCCTATTTTTAAAGTATAGCATTTACTTTGTTTCAGTTAATGAATGACAGATTTCTCTTCTTTGTTAATTGAATCATTTTGTATAGATCTTTGCATGCAGATTTATCTAACTGTGAATATTTGTAAATCATAAGATTGTTGTAACTTTTATGTCTTGTTTGTTCTGTTATCGATATTCAAAAGAGCACTGCTGCTTACTGTTTACTAGAGGCTGGCAGAGGATTGATGTTGGTTTCCTCCCATCAAACAGCTGAATCGACCATCTTACACAGGACAAACCTGAAGCGTTACTTCAGGTCATTTTTTTATTTAGTATTTAATAGTTAATTAGTTAGTATAATATAAGTAGCTTAGATAAATATATTAGTTTAGATTTGTAGTTAGAGTAATTAGTTTAGTTTCTTAGTTCAGATAGTTTTCAGTTTATTTCTTTTTCTTAAAATTAAAAAAAAAAAAATTAGTCTCGCTGTCTTAGGCCAGATTACCAATGAGTTTTGCAGGTTTTCATTCAAATCTGTAATTTGTACATATTGTACATTTGTGAATAAGATTTATTCCTGTTAGTAGTTAGATGTTTAAATTCATAGAGTTATTATAGTATTAGATAGTAGATTGTATATATAATAGTTAGATTAGTTTATTAGTTTGTTTTAATTGTTATTTTTCATTTAGATTAGTTAATTTAGAGTAGTTTTATTTTTGTTTTCTTAGGACCTTAGATCAGCCAATGGAGCCGCTAAACCCGTCAGGGTGGGTTATCCCAAACAACTTGGGTTATTTAGACAACCCCGGACCGGATCCACTCTTCCAATTGATGGACGGTCAATTTCGTCCGTCAACACAACCCTTTGAGAGCTGATGACCTTGTGAAAGTCTTTATGATCTTGGTGCTAGCTGTTGAAGGAGATGAAGAGAAGTGTAGTTTCCTTCCTTTCTTGGTTGTGGCTTTAGTAGAGGAAGGGACCTCTTCTAATTCTGGTGCAGGAGGGGGTGAAAGGTCTTTCTGTGGAGAATGGTAGGCCTCCTCCTCAGTTCTTGCAACTTTCTTAATGGCTTCTTGATCTTGAACATGGGCTTACTCTTTATTTTCTTGTTGGCTCTTGTTGGACCAACATTGGTTGATGGAAAAGGGCTTGGTATCTGTCACCGAGGAGTAGCTGCTATGTCTAATTTCATGTGAGTAGAATCAATGAAGTGTTCCCATGAGATGTTCCTCTTTCTCAGTTCTTCAGAAACCAATATTCTAATCAACCCAGAATGAAAATGCTAGTATCGACAGCCTTTGATTTGGATTGAACCCTATATGACATTTTGCATATGGTTCTCAATAAATAGAAGGGAATGTTCATTTCAACTTTGCCAGTAAAATGCAACATAAGCCTTATATGGTACTGGTATAGTGTATTGAACCTCCCCTCACATGTGAAGTACCTTTGAATGATTCTCAATATTTTATCAAACTCTCCAACCAGATGACTTCTTGGTACCCTTTTAGACAGATTGTTAGTTTGATATTCAGGCTTAAGGAAGTCTGTGGAAAAGGTTGCATCCAAGGCCATGGATTTAAACCAATTCTCTCCAGTGATAGGGATCCATGTAGCTACTGAAATAGAAGTCTCAAATACCTAAAATTCTAGGTCCCCTACCTTATTATTTAGGCCATCAAAATGTAAGGAAAATTGCCTTGCCAGCTCACGATGACCCCTTTGCATATTTTGGCAGAAAGTGAGGCAACCCACACTTTGAAAAACTTCTCTAGCCATGGGCTCTGCCTCAAATAAATGCATGTCTGCAGGCTCGGTTCTAACCATAGTACCTCCTTTGTGTGACTTCTTCTTCTGAAGAGTCTCCATAGTTTAGGATGAAAATATTAAAATCTATGGAGTGGTGATGACCAGGAAAACAAAGAGTCTGACTTCAAAAAGAATTTGATAGTGAATAATGGTCGCCCCTTTCCAGGAATCTCCCCTAACTCAAACTGGTTGCTAGCTTAGGAAAAAATCGCTATGAATTTCCCTCCCCTTTTGTTCATAAGTCTTAAAACTGAGGAATAATAAGGTGAATAAGGAGATCACTGCAATTTTCTATGAAAACTGGGTCGAAAACAATCAAATTCAAAGGTAGAGGTAGCAGGGGAAAAACAACATGGTTTCAGCAATGACTTTAGGTAGCACAACGCACATACAAGAGGTAAAGTTTGCTTGGGCACTCAGAGCTCTGGAGCATGGCGATTAGATGTCTTAAGGCTGATTAACCAGGTAATGGTGACAATAGTTCTGAGTAAAAGAAATACTGATAGGGAAGCACGAGGGAAAATACCTCCTCCAATTATGTAGGCATGATCGCTACCCAAACTCCAAGCAATAATTGCTCCTTGAAATTTAATTGCAGATGAGGGAAACCATGGAATACTTGGAGAATGATGATAACTCAGAGTTTTAGTGAAATTTCAGGAGAGTATAATGAGTAAATCGACATCTGAATCCACCTCATCATCTGATCTGTAGCGCCATTGCCAATTGGTTTGAACTGGTAGTTTTTGCAGTGCAAAGTTTTGAGTTTTAAAAATTTGAAAACCGTTAGCAAAGCTCATAAAGAATAATCCTCGAAGGTATATTTTAACTAACCATGGTTCTAAAAACAAGGTAGACATGACATCAGCGTTATAATAACAAATCATGGTAAAATATGAAGGATAAGGAGTGTGCTACGTAAACTCTTGGTTAGTTGGCAACGCTCCCTTTCAAAAAATGATTTGACCAGTAAGCATAGGAAAAAGGCACAACATGGCAAGGCTACGGAGGCATGAGTGAAGAGGGTGACATGTCAAGTTCAACTAGTCGTGGAGTGAGTCAAACTTAGTGTCAAATCATGAAGGTGATCAAAACATAAGTCATGAAAATGAACCTAGTCCAAAAGTTTATGTGATAACATAAGTCATGAAAAGAAACAACTCAAAAGTTTAAAAATCTAAAGGCTTAGAAAAAATTAAACTAAGGGATAAAGACCCAAGGCAACTTAGTGTGATAACATAATGGAATATCAAAATTTACCTATACCTTGAAAGGGATTGCATGGCCGCTTGATGAATATGCTTTTCCTGTGGGCAGCCACCGAAGGATCTACGCAAACTTGTCCATCATTTCGTTCCTTTGTCCTGCAAAGGCTTCCTCAAGAAACATTTTAAAAGGATATCCTACTCCATCATATTTCTTTTCATATCCCATGGGTTTTTGTTGGTCTCAGCGTCATCAATATTGCAACGACTCGATTGGTTCGAGTCCCAACTTCTTGTACCCAAATCTTGTTGGGGACATGCATGAAGAAAAATAAATGAAGAGCAGTCCACTCTGATACCACTGATATGGATTTAGGAGCGGAAAGAAATGATCAAAAGATATAATACAATAACATAGAGATATAAAGAACAACACAGATATCCAATGAACGATATCTCTATTGAATAAATGAAATAGGCTGAAACTATAAAAATGCAGAACTGAAACACTTGCTCAAATGGTGGTAGTTATCTCTGAGAAGAGATGTAGCTTCAATGTCCATTTGTTTGAGCAAAATGATTAGAATGAGGCTCTAGAGGCCTTTTTAATATTACCCATGAATGAAAAAACCCTAGACATCCAAAAACCTAACCCTAAGAGGTGAAACGCCAAGAGTCATGTGGGCTCCTATAGGTAAGTTTGTACCTCAACTTCTCGGGGTTGTAACTTTTGCATATGTCCTCTGTTTTAGGCGTGTGATAGTCTGTTGGAAAGGTATTTTATATAAATACACATTACGCCACCACACTCTTACTCTATCTATAGTTTGACTATGGCGAGCCAAAAAAACATTGTTTAGGGCTCCAAAATGGACCTGGAAGTACAACAAGATGTGATGACATGAAAACATACAAAATAAGCCAGTTGGATTAGTTGAGAGGCCACCAGTATCCACTTGGAAGATGTTTAGGGCTTCAAACAACCCCATAAGTGTAGAAACCATAATTACAAAGAAGTACACAAGAACATGATGAACTAAAAATCGACAAGAGGAGCTAGTTTAAATAGGTGGGTGGCCACAAATATCCACCTGGATCAATGATACTCTTCATTCATTATCGTATCCCAATATGTATGACCTGAAGCTTCTACAAATGTCTCTAGATCACGAGTCTCTAAAACTTGAGACAAAAGAGAAGAGGCTTGATGGAAATGCGAACATGTCTGACGTTGATATGAAGGATCATCAACAAGATCACCAGTTGATTCTCGCGTTGAACAAACCCATCTAGGAAGCAGTGGAGCTAGTGCTGGTTCAAGTTCAAAGGAGTCATATAGAGGAAGGTGAGTAGGCAGAGGTGGATTTTCATCCTCACTATCATCATCTAAAGAAGAAACCAAAATAGGAACATAAGAAGGCACAAATGTCGAAGATGGCTTGCAGGCCGAAGAAGGCACAATCATCGAATTAGGCTTGCAGGCCAATATATTTTCATCAAATTTAACATCTCTTCTAATAATATTTTCATTATAATGTGGTTGAAGAAGTCTATAACCTTTGAAATCTTTGAAATAACCAACAAATATACACTTTTCACTTTTAGGTTGCAATGCTTTCCTTTTCTCATCAGGAATGTGAGCCCATGGTATACTGCCAAATACACGGAAGTGACTTACATCTGGTTTAATTTTAGTCCAAGCTTCTCCCTGTATTGTATTTTTAAGAGTCTTTGTGGGAGTGCATCTTACTATGTAATTTGCACAGTTGATGGCTTTCGCCCAATACTCTAGGCTTAATCCCTTAGATTGGATCATACAATTAGCCATTTCTTTTAATGTGAAGTTCTTTCTCTAAGAAACACTATTTTGTTGTGGTGTATATGGAACAGTGTGTTGCCTTTGGATTCCCTTTGTAGTATAGTCACTTGTAAAATTATTGTTCACATATTCTTCTCCATTATCTGTCCTTAACCTTTGAATTTGATTTCCAGATTGTTTTTCTACAAGGGCCTTATAGGCCAAAAACTTATCAAAAAATTAGCTCTTAATTTTTAAGAAGTAAACCCAAGTACATCTGGAAAAGTCATCAATGAAAGTTAAGAAATACTTGCACCTAGAAAAAGAAGGAGAAGAAAGTGGACCACACAAGTCACTGTGAACAAGCTACAAAGGGCCTGAGGCATGCCAAGATGCACGTTTTTCAAAACTATCCCGATGATGTTTGTCGAGAACACAATCGACACAAACACCATCTTTGCATGAAACAAGAGGAAGACCAGTCACTATTTGTTGATTACATAGTTACTACAATGAGCGATAGTTTAGATGACTAAACCGTGCATGCCAAAGTTTGTTCAAGTCATCGCTATGAGAAACAAAAAATGATGGAAAAGATGATGACCCAAAGTTGTACAACCTAGTAATATCATCGGCAATTCCAGTTGCAAGAACATGCTTAGGATCTTTTAGATCTTTGATTATAACTTGTTGAGGTGAAAACTCTATGGTTTTACCTTCACCTGAATGAGTGATTTTATATACTAATAGAAGGTTACAAGAAAGACTTGGAACACATAATACATCATTGAAATAACCATTATCTACTTGAACTATTCCAGATCCTACAACACTAAGAGATCTATCATCACCAACAAATATTTTCTTGGTGTTACATTCACTTAGAGCAGAGAATATGTCTTTATCTTTAGTCATATGATAAGATGCTCCAAAATCAATAAGCCACTCATCATCAGAAGAAGTAGAAGTTTCATTGAAGGAGAAACAAGAAGAAGAAAGTGCACGTCCATGAGAAGAAGAAGAAGAAGAAGTAGAATCAATACTGATGTTGTGCTTCTTCATTGTTGCTTCTAAAACTGCCATCTTCTTGAAACATTTGGATTCATCATGACCATCTTTATCACAAAAGTTGCAATGTTTGTCAATCTTCTTATTTTTAGATTTTTCTCCTTTGTCACCATTAGGAGATGAAGATATCTGAGTGGGTTTTGGACCCTTATGTTTCTTGATGTTGTGGTGAGGATGTTGCTTCTTGGGATTCTTGGGTTTATCTTTCTGTTGGGCGACTAAGGATTTGGTGGAGCTACCTATAGTGTTGATCACTCCAAGTTGTACAAACTTATCTTTCTCTCTAATCAAAGCATGACAAAAGAACTCAAGAGTGGGTTTCTGATAATCTTTCCCTAGAAGCTCTATCATGGCATAAAAGGTAGATACAAACACAGAATATGCACTACATAGCTTAGAAAGAATAATATAGATGCAACGATCTTCCTCCAAATTTATCTCACATTCTTCACATAAAATTCCGAGTGTTTTAAACTTACATAGATAGTCTTCAATGCAATAAAAATCATTTGGACTTACAGTGAGTATTTGATTTTCTAACTGATGTGCTCGAATAATATTATGTTTACCAAACAAAGATTCAAGATTTTCCCAAGCTTCATCGAGGTCATCAATTTATTTAAGGTGGAACCTTAAATCAAGAGAGATGGACATTCCAATTAGTCCATGTGCTTCATGACTCCTATTATCCCATTTTACTTTCTTATCAACATCAGTGGGTTATTGTTCCTTTCCCAAGGTAATCTGGTACATGCCTTTACTTCTTAATAAATCCTCCATATGGGATTTCCATTGGAAGCAGTTGGTGCTGGTAAACAAAATATTAATGAAAGAATCCATATTAAATATGTAGATAATATGGATTTAAAAATTGAAACTGATGATCGAGATGGAAATATCTCGAAAAATTAGGCGGTTTAAAAAATACGACACTGAAAATGGACTTCATATGTGAAAGTTATGCTCTTTTAAAAAAAATGCATAAACATTAACCAAAATACCACGTGGTGGTGTAAGTTTCTTTATGAAGTGACCCACTTTTATAAAAATAAGTGGGGATCACTTTTACAATGAAGATACTTTATAAAATAAAGCTGCATGCAAAATAAATAATTCCAAAATAAAAATATTAAAACTACTTATAGTGATTCACTCTTATACTTGAAGTGAAATATACTTTACAATGGAGCATGAACTTTTTCAAAAACACTGACAAAAAGAGAGACTTGAACTCAAGACCTCTTACTTAATAAAGAAACTTTTAACCAAGTGGGCTAGCAAAAAATATTGTATTGTTTAACGGGAGGATTGGAGTTGTTGTTATTGTTATTGTTGTTGTTGTTGTTGTTGATGGTCTTAGAGAGCGTGCTCATAAAAAACTCTTTTCACACAAGATTTTTTTTTCGTTTCTCAATGAAAACAAGGGTTATATCTCGGGGAAAAGAGCATACACAGATCTAAAAGTGTAGCAACCTAGAAACAAACAATATAAAAACAAAATAATAATCTACAAAAATTAAAAAAAGGCATATTCAGGCTTTGTACCTCCAGATTGGACTAAAATGGTCGTATCTTGGGAAACCAAAAACCTTTTCGAGTGAAATGAAAAGAGTTACTGACTTAAACAAGAACTTTTGATGCAATGGAATAATCCTCTCAGCCTAGAAATATACGAAAATGGAAGAAAAAGGAGACGAGGGAACTCAGTTTCACTATCTCGATCTACAACAAGAGTAGGTCTTCAAACATGATCAGATACCATGTTTGACAACACCATGTATTCCAAAATAGGATGAACACCTTCAGTAACCACTCACACAACTAGATCAAAGATAAAAACACTGATGTTTTGGCGTGGTAAAACCCCTACGGGGAAACAACCACGATCCCAACCAACGTGGTCACTTGGAGAAGTTTATTAATGCAAAATAAAAATATTACAGAGAGATTTTACAAGAGTGTTTCTCACAATAGATCATCATCAAATGACCCTCCATTCTCTTTAAATAGAGATAATGGACAAATCAGGTGTTAAGCCACAGATTAATGACCATTAAGATAGAGGAGAATATGAACCGTCAGATCACTCTATGTCAGGAACATATCGTGACCGTCGGATTTCCTAACTACAAATGCATGCTAATGCATACTAAAGAAACACACTTTTACCTAACGACACATTAGACTAAGTATATCTTAACTAACTCCTAAGTGTCTAAATATCGTAACACGATATATATTAAAATCATTTGTATTATCTGCCTAAACTATATTAAAATCATATAGATTAAGATCATTTGTATTTTAAACTGTATTGACATATATATTAAGATCATTTGTATTTTTAACTATGTTAACATATAGATTAAGATATTTTGTATTATATGCATAAAAAATGGTATACTCTATGTCCCTTTTCATTGTACCCATGCGGATGTATTAACATTCGTTGTCTAAAGATGCTAATCTCTTTTATAATGCATAACATTGTAATATGTCTTTTTTTCTACATGGTGTCTTTATTGTGGGTACACTTTGGTGTTTCTATTATGGGTAGATACAATGTGGTGTAAAATCCATTAGTTTTCATCAAATTCTATACATTACCTTTAGGGAAGGTGCTTCTATTGTGGGTAGATACAATGTGATGTAAAATCCATTAATTTTCATCAAATACATGGTGTCTCTATTATGGGTACACTTTGGTGTTTCTATTATGGGTAGATACAATGTGGTGTAAAGTCCATTAGTTTTGATCAAAATCTATACATTACCTTTAGGGAAGGTGCTTCTATTGTGGGTAGATACAATGTGATGTAAAATCCATTAGTTTTCATCAAATCCTATATATTACCTTTAGGCCATATACATTTTATAGTGGGGAAAATTTATATATAGTGGGGAAAATTATACATTCAACTCTATTTTATAAGGAGTTCCATTATTTCATATAAAACCTCTTTAAAGTGCATTTGTGTTATTAAAACTATAATTTTAAAAATTATTTTATGGATACATGTTATATCATGAACCCCTCCATTTTTTTTTACATAATCCAAATAATACAATTTAGGTTTATGTATAATTTGTTGTGCAAAAACTAAAATTATGAGCATTCAATTTAAACTACCACAAATTTCCTTGATGAGCTAGAAAGATCTTGCTATGTTCAAGGTCATGCTATAGATTTCAAAGTGCATGTTGGAATGTAGACTAACTTTTTTAACATGAAAATTTAAAGTACATTATGGGTTATTTGTCCCTTTGTTGGAAACTCAATTTTGGGGTCCCAGTAGCGAAGTCCCTCTTGAAAACCATCTTCTATCCAACTTCCAAATAAATACCATAAGGAGGTGAGTTAAGCTAGAGGTAGCACTTCCTTTCAATTAAATCTACTTCCAACCATTATCCCTTATGGTTATTTCCTTGCCCCCTCAATCCTTCTAGCGGAGGTCAGGTTATCCCTTCCTTTTTCCTTGCAGTCTCACATCTTTTCAATTATTCCTTGCTGAATTTGTCATTTTTTTTCTTGCTACAATTGAAATTCAAGTTTGTCAAATTTATGCAAGGAAAACTATTGAAAGTGTCGATTAGGGATTGTTCTTGTGTTTTCACCATATACCCATGTTGTACTTGATGATAGTTCATAATTCAATTCTTCCGTCTTTGTTGTTTCCTTGTCAATCACTAAAATTGAAATTTATGTTTCCTCATATTTTTGTAAGGAACATTTTGAAAACTAATATGTTGAGATTGTCCTTGCAATCTCATTATATGCCCAATTTATACTTAATGACCAGTCATATTTCAATTCTTCATTGTTGAAATTCCTATCTTTTCAATTGTTGTAATTGAAATTTGCTATTGCTTAAATTTTTGTAAGGAAGACTATTGGAACTATTGAGTAGGGATACTTCTTGAGATTCCACAATATGTCCACATCATGCTTAATGATTGGTCATATTTAAATTATTCCTTGTTAAAATTGTTGTCAAAATTGAAATTCACATTCGCTCAAAGTTTTGTAGCAAAGATATGGCCAAATTGTTGAGTCGGTATTTTTATTGTGGTCTCACCATATGTTCATGCTATACTTATTGATTGGTCATATTTCAATTCTTCCTTGCAAAAGTCATCATCTTTTGATCACTACAATTGAAATTCAAGTTCACTCAAATTTCTACAAGGAAGATTGTTGAAGCTACCAATTAGGGATTGTTCTTGCAATATCACCATCTAGCCATGTCATACACTATGATAGTTCATATCTCAATTCTTCCTTGCTATTTTTTATTTTTTTTAACATTCGAAACTATTGAGTTGGTACTGTTAATGAGATCTCATCATATGGGCATGTTGTACTTAATGATTGGTTTATTCTAATTATTCCTTGCAGAATTGCCATCTTTTTTATTGTTACAATTAAATTCACGTTCAATTAAATTTCTGCAAGGAGGACTATCAAAATTGCACAATAAGGATTGTTCTTCTAATCTTACCATATGTCCATGTTATATAATATGAGAATTCATATTTCAATTATTCATTGATGAAATTTCTATCTTTTCAATTGTTGTAATTAAAATTTACATCCGCTTAAATTTTAGAAAGGAAGGTTGTCAAAACTATCAAGTTAGGATTGTTCTTACAATCTCATCATATGTCCATTTCATACAATATGAAGGTTCATATTTTAATTCTTCCTTGTTGAAATTGTCATCTTTTCGATCACCGTAATTGAAATTTACCTTCACTCAATTTTTTTCAATGAAGACAATAAAAAATATCGAGTAGGGATTCTTCTTGTGATCTCACCATATATCCATGACATACTTAATAATGGGTCATATTGTCTTGTCACCAAAATTGAAATTCACGTTTTCTCAATTTTCAACATGGAAGATTGTTGAAATTGTTGAGTTAGGATCATTCTTGTGTTCTCATCAAATGTCAATGTTGTCCTTAATAACCAATCAAATTTCAATACTTCCTTGATGGAATTATTGTCTTGTCAATCACTGAAATTGAAATTCATGTTTGCTCAATTTTCTACAAGGAACATTGTTGAAGTTGTTGTGTTGATAATGTTCTTACATTCTCACCAAATGTCGATGTTGTCCTTAACAACCTACCAATTTTCCAATACTTCATTGATGGAACTATTTACTTGTCGATCATTGAAATTGAAATTTGTATTCGTTCAATTTTCTGCATGGAACATTGTTCGAATTACCAAGTCAAGTTTCAATAATTCCCGAATCGAGTTTTTGTCTTTTCGATCGACGAAATTGAAATTTAGATTGACTCAATTTTCTGCAAGGAAGATTGTTGAAATTTTCGAATCAATACCATTCTTGTTTTCTCACCAAATGTCAACATTGTCCTTAATGACCTATAAAAATTCCAAACCCCACAAAAAAACCAAGAATATAAAGTCACAAAAAATGATAAACCCCACTATAGGGGTGTTGGTGTGTTTCTACAACAAGGGTGAGTAAATCCACAAACTTTGTGGTTGTGACAAAGCTACAAACAAAAAGGGTTAGAAAACAAGAAACCCTAGTTTTCTAAGAAACAAATATATCTCTAGATTTATGTTATTACATAAGAGTAAAAGGCATGAAAAATAAAAGAGACATGAACAACAATATATATAAAGAATAAATTGAATCTCATATCCAATGATTAGATCATATATGAATACACCCATGGATAAAACCTTTGAAGACCAGAATCATATGGTGGCCTCTTGTTACAAGGAAAATCTCTCTATCGCAAGGGGTAAACCACACCATATGGAAATGACTGCAGAAATCAACTCTAATCTCAAGCATGATATATAAACAAATATGCTAGCAAGACAAGATAAAAGGCCTACCTTATCCAGACGTTCGATGAAGTCCACCGTTGAGCACTTGACCCAAAGCGATACACTTGTAACTAGTCCTCAACAACCAAGAAACGCAAGCATATGGTGATAATATATAATGTCAGAACATTCAATAACATAATACATCAACATACATAAAAAATACGCCCATGGAATAACAATTCAAATATTTGTAAGATATTAATTGGACCAGAAAATAATATTTCTATTAGAATGTAACGAACAAAAGTGAATGAATTACAAACTTCTATGTTAGCACAGTTCAGAACCGAGAAACTAAGTTCCTTCCAACTAGGCCTCCATCAGTTCAATCCTCCACCAAAGGAAATATCATATAAGAGAGACAATGAGTTTATCAATCAATAAGGGAAGAGATTTGTGGCTGAACAATGTGTTCAGACTTAAAGGACAAAGGGATGCAGACTCAATGTGAAGTGAATAATTTCTCCATAGTAACTTTGCTCTCAAATTTGAATTCTTCTCCCTTTTTCAATAGCTCAGATTTGGCCCATTTATAGCCTTCAAGTGGAACTAAAGGGTCGATTCAAAATGTTTTCAGTATATGGAAGGCCAAGGATCATAGATCTCATGATGTGACATGGAAACTCGACACCATTTTTTAATTTTGGGCACAAATCCCGATGTACGCGGGCTGTAGTGGTGCAACCTGCGTATACACATGCTTTAATATAGGCAGGGCACACATATGTGGAAAAATAATGTTTTTAGCTCTGGGATTTGCAAAATGAGACTTCAAGTCTACATATGGAAATGGAAAAAGGCCTTATGTGCAAGATTGCATAGGGTGAGGAAAATCTTTTTATAACAGATGCCCCCTAATGTGTGAGGTCAGAGGAGTATCTGTGATGGCCGAAATACATTATAAAACCCAGAAGTGGAGTAATGGGGACCTAGCTGGAAGAACTAGTTTCTCATTACAATATTTATTGACTTTGCATACATGGATGCCAATTTGAATTACACTACAAATCCATGTGAAAATATACCAAACAACTATCCATCGCCATAAATAGGCAATACAAAGGTGGCTACATGCCAAAGGCTGTCATAGTCATGAACAAGGCCCAGTAAAACCAGTCTCAAAATCAATCTAAAGATATCTGTATACAATGGAGTGCAATCTGATCTCCCATGATCACTGAAGTCACACAGGTACTAGTCCAATGAAAGGTAGCAACAACTTAGGAACGTTGCGTCTATAAACTAATTTCTTCAAGTCTTGTACACAATCCTCCAAAGGTGAAAGTCTACATCGTGTTAATAAATGAGTTGAGGTCGAACACAATGAGACTTCATTTGATTACTGGTCATTGAGGTATATCGTTAACAAATGGGATACAACCTACCAATGATGAAAGTAGGTATCAAGGCAACGAGTACATTCTTACAAGTGTGAATAAAGGAGTTGGGTTCAAACACTTGAAGAATCCATCGATCAGAAGACATTAATGTATTCCCAACTGTCGATGGTGAGAGGACTTGTCACTAATGAATGCAAGCCTCTAGGTACTCATAGGACTCTAGGTCTCGTCTCCATAATAGATGAGCTGAAATCAATGGAAGGAGACCCCCTGAAAGGAGAGAATTAAGGCATCTCTCATCATTCAAAACGAGGTACAAAGAAGGAGCTTGATGATTTGAAGGAAATCAAATGAAGAACATGTTCACGAACCAACGACCACGTGCATCTTTCGTGTGTGCCAGGTGTAAGAGGTACACGAAAAATACCTTCTGAATATCAGCTAATGAGAAAAAATGTTGACAAAGGTGAGGAAACCACCAATAGGGCTAATGGAATCCAAGACACTTCATGAATCCCAATGTGTGAATAGATTTCTTGTCATCGAACACAAGGGAAACCACCCAGTCAACGACCAATGATGAAATGTCGACTTTTGGGTTCAAGGTTACCTACCAATGAAGAAAGTAGGACCAGGGTGGGAAATAGGACTAGAACTTCATGTGATTCTGAGACAGACTGAGGGTATGTCTGACATCCAAAGTCAAGAGTTTTGAGGAATGGCTGACACAGGTTGATAGACATCCTTTGAATAAGAGCATGAGACATATGGAAGACTCTGGCACTATAGACTCAATGATGAAACCTTGAGATGTAGGAGGCATCAATAAAAATCTCCATAAGGAATGGAAGAGTAACTAGTCAGAGGATTAAACTCTATGTAACGAGCTCAACTTCCTAAGGTCATGCTAAATAAAAAATTATGATGACAAGTGGACTCAAAAAAAAAATTCTTTGTTCCAAGGCAACACGACTGCTGCCAATATAAGATAATACTCCCTTCCCTCCCATATTTTTTTTTTCCATAGTGAAATGAATTCTATGATACAAATGAGGAAATGAGTGTCGCAAGTAATCAAAACTAGTTTCAGCAGTGTAACATACATATGCTCAATGCAAGGAGGTGCATGCGAGAGATGGACACTCGGGGGAATGTTCCTTCCTGGGTATAGGGTGTCAAGTTGCGAAGGATATAAACAAGGATATGCTTGGTTGAGGATGCAAAACTATTGAGGTAAACCATTTATAACGTAAACAGAGAACCGACAATAGGTTCAATACTGCAAGCAAGGGCATGAGATGCAATCACAACTTAACACCAAAAAATTTCCTTTTTAGTAATCTTAGTCTACTTGGTTTGAAAAAGGGATAAAATTGCACCAAATACACATCCTTTCAAATCCAGTTTGCGAGTGTGAAAGAGACAAGTTCACTCGAAAATATTTTATCTTTTTTAAAATGAGTCGGAAAAGAGCTTAACTAAGACTCATGATCTTCCAAATCCAATTAATGAGTGTGAAAGAGACAAATTCACTTGGAAATATTTTTCGCTTTTTAGACGAGTTAGAAAAGAGCTTAAATCAGACTCATTCAGAGGTTTCTAGGTGGCATGTCATGGGGGAGGCCAAGGATCCCATACAGGATTTCTTTGAAAGGTCATCATCTTACGAATAATTGACACAATCTTTGGAAAACACAAATCTCTCCAAGTCGAGGAGGATAAATTTCTAGCGGAGGTTACCTTCTCCATGATATATCAAATAACGTCTCTTACTTGAAAGGACATAGGAGGAGGCATTGGATACCCCACAAGACTATCCTAGTGAAAGGGAACCTCTCCAGGACTATTAGGGAGAGTACTCAGTGAGAGTAAAACTCTCTCTTGTTTGGAAGGTGCAATACTAGAAATGCTAATGACATGGTTGAAGGATGCATTACCCTCCAAAAGAAGAGTTGGATTGACCAGAGATTGCATCAATATGACCACTTCTTCAACCATTGGTTGAATAGGATGTGTGGCAACAAAGCCAAGATACACATCACCCTAAAAATGGGAGTGTGGTCATGCGATTATTGCATAGGCATGACTTCCATGTCAATCAAAGGAGAAAAAAAGTGTGGGGAAACCACAGATGAATCAGAACCCAAAGGCCTCCCAAGTGAGAACCACTCTTCTAGTATCCCAACAGTAGAGGTACACAAGAAAGTAAAGTGATTTCCTTCATAAGTCCTAGAAAGGAACTTAGGATTACGTCTGAAACGTATAGGCTGCTCAATCATATGAATGCCCCCAACATCATTTACAATGGTTGGCGACATGCACTCAGTGTGACTAGCATAGGCTGGAGGTTCATCTCGTATATGATGTACAGAGGTTGGATATGTGATTTTGAAATGACTCATGGCGAATAGAGTGATTTCCCCAGCATGAATAGCAACGACTGGTTTTGAGTCTTCAACATGACTTGTAGAGGTCATCGACCAATCTCCAACATGACTAGAAGCAGTTGGTGATGGAGCTCTAGTACCACTGGAAGTGACTGGACTGGTGGCAACAGTGAGATGTGGAATTTGATACCAAGGTCCCTAGAAATATTGGTTTTGATACATTGCAGGCCAAGAAGGTTCCTGGTTTACACTCGGTCCCTATCCGAAAAGTTAGTATTCTCCACCTAATTGATCCATAGAGGTTTGTACAGGCATCATCACTAAATCATATGTCTGGAAAGAGACAAAAGTATGATAAGGATTATTCAAGTGAGGATATATGTTTCCCCCATGTGAAAGGGTTCTGTGAAGAGGGTAGCCTGAACCATAAAAATGATTCCCTCTGTATGAAATACCGGAGGATATATGGGGACTAGCCATGGGAAGAGTGGTCATAGGAACTGGAATGGTGGACAAAGGATACACAAATGAGGTGCAATAAGTAGAATGACCACCCATTTGAGTACTGGCTCCTGAAAAAGTATGGTTAGGACTGGATCCGTAAGAGGGGAGATTCCAACCCCCCATAGTGAGAGTTGGTTGAGGGACATGACTCCTATCAAATGAAGATGTGGATAGTGGAGTCATCATGCCCCTAGATCCGAAACTAGGATTCATATAAGTAGGCTAGAGAGAGAATGGAAAGGGTGAGGCATGTTTGGCATATCAATAGGAAAATGATTAGAGACCCAAGGCATGGACTGAGTGTCATAATTCTACATACCATTATGAAAAGTGGACGGATTCGTCCCCATGAAATGAGTGAACGTTATGGGGGGGTAGCGGTAAAGGAGGAATCCACGGGAACTCCACTATCCATGATAATGACAACTCAAGGAACGATATAAAATCTCAAAGGTCTACTAATAATCAAAGAGCACACCAAAAATAATCAAAATTCCAATATGCACACAAACAGGATAAAGTGGTTGAAAGGGACCTCCCTCTTTAAAGTAGGTATACCTTGTTCAATAGGGGCATGAGGATCCTCTGCTAAATATTGGAGGTAACATAATCAGTTATAAGGGTCCTCATGGGCTTAACAACCAATCGATTAGATCCCCCGGGAGAGGTAATCCTCCATAAAGGGTGTGTGTTGTTCGAACCTTATCAGACCCAGGGTACCTATAAAATAACCCTTGAAAATAACCTATGTGGTACCTAAGTCAAGAAACTAAGAAACCACGGTATAACTGATGCAAAGGCGAACAATCATAAGTCATGTCCACTATATGGGCATGGTAGCAAAGCCCAAAACCTTGAAAGCACTACCTCTCACAGAGGTAAGGGAATTAGAAAGATCCCCATATACGAATAAATCCCCAGAAATATATCTGATGCTAAGAAGGTATTGGGGGATATCCCTTCAACCAACCTCACACGACCTCATGCTTAACTCTAGTGTAAGTGGAGCCTCCTAATATTATCGATTATACAATGGATTTCTCCACTCCCTTAGTTAGGCACATATGTTGATTTAATAGCTATTTTGTGTACCCTAGAAAGATAAAATCATTACTAATCAATTTTAAATTATAGTGTTACTTTTAATGGACTTTCTTACTCAAAAGGTGCAGTCGTGAAACTAGTGATGTTATGAAACAAAAAGTAAAATAAATGAATATGAATACAATGCAAAGTCCTAACTTCAATTTCAAATAAATGATATGTTTTTCAATAATGCAATTCTCAATTCAGTTATGCAATTCTAAATAAAAATGCAACCTTTCTTTACATGAACTAAGATTAATGATAAAGACTCAAAAGATCAAAATGCCAATCAATGTAAAATGCCTAATATTTTTGTATTTTCAATATAAGAGAATGAAAATGCAAGGACTAAACAACAACTTGATATAAAGACTCTACTATATGTAAAGAAAGACAAACCAAGTACAATATCAAGGAGAATAACACCCAGCCTAAGATGGAAGGACAATCAAATGAAAAATATGATGAGAAAGGCTTCGCCCAAAAATTCAACCAAAGACAGGTTTCTTGTCATTCCACAGACACTTAACAGTCACCATAGAGACCCAAGAAGACTCAACAATCATAAAAACCTACCCATCAATCATCAAACCCAGCAACCAAGCAAAAAAGGGTGATGTACGCGACTGTTCAAGGGAAAATCACATATGTACACATATTGCAGAAGGATAGCACGCGTATGTACATGATAGTCAATCAAAAACCCACGCATATGTGTCAAAACATAGCCAGGCTAAGGAGAAGGCTAAGAAACTCGGACTCGGAGTGAAAAGAGTTTTTGAAGCAATCATACGACAAGAAACTCAATATAAACGAGATCAATCTAAGGAGAAAAATGCTCTAAACCACGAAAAAGAAGATTCTATCCCCAGTATGATCGCCAATTCTGTTACGAGAAAAATCTTTCTATGGCTAGGGGTAAACCACAAAATACGGAAATGACTGCATAAATAAACTCTAATATCAAGTATGTTATATAAACAAATATGCTAGCAAGACAAGATAAAACGCCTACCTCATCCAGACGTTCGACGAAGGCCAGCGTTGAGCACTTGACCCAAAGTGATACACCTGTAACTAGTCCTCAACAACCAAGAAACACAAGCATATGGTGATAATATATAATGTTAGCACATTCAATAACATACTACATCAACATTCATAACAAATATGCCCATGGAATAATAATTCAAATATTCGTAAGATATTAATTGGATGATAAATAAGTATTTTTATTAGAATGTAACCAGCAGAAGTGAATGAATTACAAACTTTCGTGGCGGCATGGTTCAGAACCGAGAAAATAAGTTCGTTCCAGCTAGGCCTCCACCACTTCAATCCTCCACCAAAGGCAAGCTCATATAAGAGAGACAGTGAGGTTCTCGATCAATAAGGGAATATCTTATGGGTTGAACAATGTGTTTAGACTTAAAGGACAAAGGGATGCAGAGTCAATGTGAAGAGAATAATTTCTCCAGAGTAACTTTGCTCTCAAATTTGAATTCTTATCCCTTTTTTCATAGCTCAGATTTGGCCCATTAATAGCCTTCAAGTGGAACTAAAGGGTCGAGTTAGAACGTTTCCAATATATGGAAGGCTAAGGATCATAGATCTCGTGATTTGACATGGACACCCGACACCATTTTTTATTTTTGGGCACAAATCTCGATGTACACGGGTTGTAGTGGTGCAACATGTGTATACGCATGCTGTAATATAGGTAGGGCACGTATATGTGGAAAAATCATGTTTTTACCTCTGGGATTTTCAAAAAGGGACTTCAAGTCTACATGGGGAAATGGAAAAGGCCTTCTCTGCAAGATTTCATAGGGTGAGGAAAATATTTCTATAACACCTCTCCATGGGAGGTTTATTCTTATTTCTTGAGCGTGTGGTTGTAAGCTATGATTCTCCTCTTTGGTGGTTGAAAGTGATGGTGAAATGGGGACAAAAGTTCTAAGGGAATTTTGACAACACTGTGTTACTTTCAATTATGTGTGGATATGAAAATGGAGGGGATATCTTTAATTTGTATGAAAAATAGTGGTTATCCTTCATAGGGTCAAAATAATAAAATATGATTGTTTCACCGAATCAATTTTAACCATTACTTTTGAATTTTACCTTTTTCTAAATAAATTAAAGAGGGAAAGCTCATAAAAATGTTTAATAACTTTAATTAAATGGAAATAACATTAGGAAAATTTGTTTCCTAATTTATTTTAGTTGAAAATGATGTGAAAGTGGGTGTATACATGGGATAATTGTCACACACCTGACCCCCTAAGTAGCCTTTTTAAGGGATGGGGGTATAAATTTTCTGTTTTCCTACAAATCCCTGAATTCCTCGGATGAGGAAGTCATCGCCTTGTGCTCATCTATATCTTTCCAAAAACTATGACCTTTCCCAAAACCGAGTTATGGTTCGAGAGTTATGGTGTTAATAAGTTTCCAGGATGTTTTTGGCCAATGGCCATCCGCTTCGCCATGTGGCATACACGTTCCTTCATCTCTTTCGTATTGTCCAACCTGGCACCTACATGGCCCAGGTTGTTGTGCCTTGCAAATGGCATGGCCCCTAGAGGAGTGGTTATAGGGAATGTTCCCTGAACCTTCGTAAATATCAAGCCTTCAACCCTTCATCATTCTTGTACATGTTTGAAAACATCCCTGGAGACCCGAAGTCCCAGAGTCTCTTTCCTCTTCAAAATATATGGTGGAGCTCAATTCACCCTTAAATCTAATGACTGAGACTCACCTACACCTAACACATAGTTTATACATGACAAGAAGGGTCCTACACTTAATTCACGACCAAGCCCATGATGCCAAGTGGAACTATCTAGACACACCACATCACCATGGCATATGCGGGCCCATCTAATTGGAGTTGTATGCTACAATAAGGGCACTTTGATGCTTCCGAGTTTAACACATCCTCCTATATCCTCGAATCTCCCAAATTTTCAAAGTTCCAGAATTCCTCGCCACGTACTCTAGCCTTCATCCTTCAGGATATTCCTACCCCTTCTACCTTACATTTCCCAGAGTAAGTGTTTCCCAAAGTATTTAAATTGTCCTTCCACTAGTAGGTCAAACGGTTGAGAAAGGATCCCACCAAAACCTCAGATAAACGACTCACATCACTTATGAATTATTTCCCACGATCTAACGGTTGCCGGGATTTAGGGATTTAGTCACTTCAGGATTTCAAAACTTCGTGTCACTTACAGTCCTTAACCCAATAATTCCCCGAAGGGTTACCTACCAGAGAGTTCATAAAGCAAGGATGATTGTTTGTTGTTGGTTGATGGTACTGCTTAATCGAGCCTTCCAATATACATGATATAATGGTTGAGAAGGGTCCCGAAGGATCCTTAGATCTACGACCCATGTTACTTCGCGACTTTGACATTCAGGGATTTCGGTCGTTTAACACCTTTTTACTCCCAGAGTGGGTCAATGCCAAATGACCATAGTGTTGGGTGTGTGTTATATTCTTTGCATGTGTGTGTGTGTGGGTGTGTCAGATACGACAACTGCGTCTGACGATCCCTTCACCTAGGGCTCTGCCATGTGTGCCAGGCGCTTTCCTAGGGGGGTACCAGGGGGGGGCAGGTATGCCCCCCATGGTTACGCACAGCGTTCGGGGCAACGCCCCAATTTTTTTTTTTTTGGGCGGTTTTTGCTATTTTTAGCGGATTTTGCTATTTTTAGCTGATTTATAAATTAATCCCGGATTAAGGGATTAGGGTTTTGGTATCTACGGAATACCTAAAAACATTGTATATATTGTATGGCGAATGGTGAAATTCGATATAATGAAA
>SNQJ01S0032050.1:52854-73587 GCA_010110895.2 Picea sitchensis
TTGTAAATTAATCCCGGATTAAGGGATTAGGGTTTTGGTATCTACGGAATACCTAAAAACATTTTATATATTGTATGGCGAATGGTGAAATTCGATATAATGAAAATAAGAAACGTTTTCCCGGTTGAGGGTTTCCAGTAAAAATATCTGTGTACTCTGTGTATGAGCCATTGATTAATGTCTGTATTGCTTAAGAATCTATATGCATTGCTTTACTTCGCAGGTTTAAAACTTACACATAGGTCTCATCAATCCAATCAATGACTAAGGTTGGATTCTCTATATAATGGTTCTGATAGTGCCCGAAATGTAAATGGACAACTACGATAGAAAGATCCTTTTTACAAAGGGTCTTCTTTGTGAAAACCCTACTCCATTCGTTCACAACTAGATTTTGACAGGTGTCCATTTCATGACACCTTGGCATCCAGCTGGCACAGTGTGTCATTATGATGTCACTCTTTCTATCTCTCGCAGGTACATTATAGTTGAAGGAATGTAATCGGGGCATGGATTTGGGTCGCGTCAAGTTATAATACTTAGCCCCGTGGCTATAACTTATGTATGGACTTAGCAGTCCTACAGCCTTAAACAACTTCTTCCTGTTGGGTTATTAACCTAAATTCCTTGAGTCCTTATGTATTTAATGGGACCCTCGGGTCTTGGAGACCCTACCTTCTCCAAACCAAATAATTTCTTGTATTTGATGGCCTCCTCTGGCCTCTTACATGCCATTAACACAACATTACATCCCTTCTAGGGATCTTCAATCGTTTCCTATGGTTCTAATTTCCTTTCTATTGGAACCATTACTGCATCAAATTACACATTTACCTTTATTTATATTCCTTACATACATATGAATCATAGATAAAGATTTAATTTATTTGTCTCGGAATATTACAAGATGATTATATTCAACTGTGTAAGGCATGCACCAAAATTTTCATCCCACAATCACCCAAATGCAGGAGTTTACAAATGAAAACAAGCATTATTACCATTAATCATGTAATGCACATATCTAACACAATAACATGCGTCCAATCATGCATTTCAATTCAATTACACATAATATGTAAAATATTTATATTTATTGTAAGTTAGAGCTACCAAACTGACTGTGGGTGTTCTGCTTTCCACCCAACCATAGGCTCAAATGCATTCACTCTTAGCACTCTAGCCACCCCCGTTCCAAGCCATGATACCACCAGGGATTTCTCTCTTTTCCTCGGGTCTTCTGCAAAATCTTGGAGGTCACTCTCCTTCTCACTACTCTTGGTGAATGTTTTTCCCCACACCCCACCTAGCCCAAGCCTCTTCGAGGTTTGTGAGATGCCTTCCCAACATCAAGTCTGTGTCATTATTTCTTTGGCCAAGGTTAGGTATCTATCCTATTAGGCTAGTCAAAAGAGAATCCTTGGTCTTCCAACCTACACTTCTCTAGAAACAATAGAAGTCTCCCTTCTTCCCACTGAGCTCAAGGCCTCCATAGGGTTTATCATATGATTTCCCAGTTGGATTTATTTCCATCCAACATCAAGCCCCTCCCTTCTTTTTCTCCAGTCTGGGATTTGGGTCTTCTATGATCCAAATAATAATTCTTCCATGAGTTCTATGATATTTTTCCAAGCCCCCTTCTGGGAATGATCTTCTTCTCCCCTCCATAACTCTCTTTTGTTCTCCCTATTTTTATGTATTCCTTTTTGTATTCTCTTGCATGCTTCCGCCCTAAGGAAGGTTCTAGACCTGTCCTATTCATTCTGCAGAAGGAACTCAGGTCAATCTTAGCCTGAAAGAATACTTCACTTTGTGGTACTTCGGGCTAACAAATTTTTGTCTTCTCAGCCAGGCCCTCCATGCTTCTATCCATTGGGGTAGTTGGTTGTTCAACAACCATTCCTTTTCTCATTAACTGATTTTTCCTTGGGATCAGGATGAGTCTTATTATTCTAGATCAAATATTTCAGCAAAGAGAATTGGGTCATCTTAGCATGATGAAACCTCTCGACAAGTTTCCTCACTCTTTCCTCTAGTGGTATCATGGCCAGTACTTCAAGGCTTCACCCCCACAATTAGTTGTTGGAAATATAAACAATAATACATTTACATTGTTCATAGGGATTCCATGGAATGGTAATCATAAGTAATAATTAATTACAAGCTAGGGGAAATAGGGGTGTTGCAATATCGTCCCCCTTCAAAGGAGCACGACCCTCGGTGTTGTTTCTCAGTAACACCTATCATGCCTTTTTCATTCAGTTGCTTCAACATTACCTTGTTATTTTCCCTCATAGCCTGGTCCTTTTCCAGATCCTCAACAGTCATTGTATGCCTACAACATTTCGAATAATAAGCATGTCAATTCACAATTTTGTGCATAAACATTTTATTACTGTTCATAATTTAAGAGGAAATTTTCATAATCGATCAAAATACTTATCTATACAGTTCATGGATCTGCATCCATATGGTTTTCTCCTTAACTTGGCTCACTTTTTTCCCTTACATATCCATTGTGTGCATGATTCCAATCAATAGTTTACAATAATAATCAAAGTCTCCTCTTCCTTGTGGTCACTCACCCTCTAGGCCCAGGCTCCGGCATCCCCTTCTCTGCTACACAGTCCCTCGGATAATCCATCTTTCCTTTCCAAGGATTTCTCACACAAGAATATTTCTAGATACTTCATCGAGTCTTACTTCCAAGGTGTCCCTCTGAATTACTATGCCGAGGCGTCCCTCTGTCTTGTGTTACCACAACACATCATATTCTAGGGATATCATGGATTACCACAGGGTTCTCATGTCACAACAATAGACTTTTTCATGCATTCCAACTTTGAAATTCTTCATCCGTCCTCCCTAGACATATCATTTTCATCTCACCTCTATCACATGTATATAGAAATTTTGTGAGACATTATCATCAATTCCAATTCAAAATTTTCTTACAAATCTGTCACCCATAGATTTCCAAATTCCACATTTTATTTTCAGATATGTTCCACACAAGAACCAGATTCACAAGTATGGGATTTTCCTTCCCATAGGGGTTTGGCTCAACAGGAAATTGGTCTTCCTTATGAGCTTACAACAATGCCATATCCAATACCCTTCTTCCTGCAATTTCAACTTCGATCAGCCAAACAATTGTTAGTTCCCATGCAAATTATATTTTTATTGCACACTTGTAGTGGCTCACAAACAATTTCAAAACTGTGCATACTAACAATCAATTCATTTACTCAAGAAGGAAATACCATTCCTTACACATGCTTTACTTTATCATACCAATCCTTTTAACATACAATCAGGAATCATATGAATTTAATTAATGTTTCATTTTCCATGGTCACATTTACACACAATGCACCCTTGCATTGATTTTCAGATTATCACTTTTTACAGTAGGCACTTTTCCTTTGTGGGTTGGAACTCAATCAAAATTCTACCAAATGGTTCCTTTATACATGTTTATTTTTATAGAAGGACTATGTTTTTCATGCTTCAGTTGATCATGATTTTAAATCAACATACATGAAACTAAAATTTCCACATGAAGGCATTCAAGAACTCTTATTTCATTAGTAACCAGGGTGCCAACACTCA
Organism: Picea sitchensis; assembly: GCA_010110895.2. Classification (NCBI taxonomy): domain Eukaryota; kingdom Viridiplantae; phylum Streptophyta; class Pinopsida; order Pinales; family Pinaceae; genus Picea; species Picea sitchensis. The sequence continues at coordinate 56,467 of SNQJ01S0032050.1, forward strand.
TGGCCAACCAAATTATCTTTTTTTTGACACCTCTACAATCTAGGTAGAGTATTGGAAGGTCCTCCTATTAGAAAAATAGGATCGCGGAGCAATAAAATAAAACAAATGTGGAAATAAAACACAGAAGATACACAAATATACAATAGATACACAGATATATGTGGTTCACCTAGTGTGGGCTACGTCCACCAGAGAAATTTCCAGGTCCTTCCTTTATTATTATCTAGCAAATGAAGGGATACAACCTACAACACACTCGTATAACTTCCTATTCTTTCTCTCACAGACTCCTCTCTCAGAATACAATATTCATAATCGATACATAGTCGCAATACATTTCCCTCATAAAAGAGGGTTGCCTTATAGGAAAAAAAAACTTAACATAACTTCCGTTGTCATATCTACTAACCTATAATGAACGATCCATATTTACTATGAAATTACAATATACATTTACAAGGAAATTTTTCCTTCGAGGGATTTTCCCCAGAACTCCTGTCGGGGGCCCGCTTTCCCCTTGACCCCCTAGCCGAGGGGATATCCCCCCCGGACCCTACAGGGGGATAGCCCCCCTTGCACTCCCCCACGTGGAGGAGTGTACATTATTTTGGGGTGTAAAGTCTTCATGGGGTATAAACACGACTGAAAAAAAAGACCTTTGAATCAAGAAGATAATCAGACTCCACAACCAACACCTCCTTCCTTAATGGGCAATCCATTGTTTGCCCTCATATGCAAGCACACATTTCCTTAATGCATTCAATTTCAACATGCTACCTGTTATCACATATTCTTGCAGGAGGTGTTTTCCCTTAGGAGTTGGCCATTGTATGACCAAATGTGAAAGAAGGGGGCTTAAAAAACCCACAACTGTGTTTCATCCAAAGGTGGGGTGCATTGTGCTAAGACGCGCGCATATCGGGACTGCAGAGAATACCACTTCAGGAATTTTGAAGTGAGGAAGGCGCAAAACCCCCGAGTCCTGAAGTGAGAAGAAGATATGGGTCGTCCAAACCGGAGGGGCATGTGGCAGTAGATTAGAGAATTTGTGATTTTGCGAGTCAGGGTTTTAGCGTGGAGCACGGTGCAAGTTCACACAATGAAAAATCCTGAAATCGCGATTTTGCAAATCGGAGGTTTGTTAGGAAGCAACGCCCTAATTCCCCAAAAAGAGAAGTCCCAAAAAAATTCGGGGACAAAGCCCTGAGTCATAACCCAAGGTCATATAGAAAGTTGGGGCCACAAAGAAGAGTAAATGCATGTTTATCGGCTGGTGAATGGGGTTTCTAGGATGCAATCGTGGTCATCGAATGCACAACAGATCCGACCGTCAATCTGAGAGAGGCCATTTCGTGAGTTCGAGCATTGGGATATTGCGAATCAAGTGGAGTGAAGACTACTGAAATGCAAAATCTCAAAATTTCATAGGGGATAAGCATTGGGTCATGGCCCGAGGTAGTATGCAGGTAAAGTTGCAGAGTTCACGTGAGCTACGCCTAGGGCCAAAACGTTGATGTTGTCGCAGAAGGGGTCACCACGTTCTCCTAGTGCCAAATCGACTCGACCTCGTTCTAATCCCAAAGAAGAAGTAAATGAAAGAGGGGGGTGGTGGTTGAAGCGTCGCCTCAAGCCATAAATGAAAAGCATGGAAGAGATGGCATTGGAGGCGGACTGTTAGCCCATGGTACCCCTGCGAGCCAGTTTTTCTGCAGGGCCCATACTAATCTGAGCTCATGTTTGACAAGAGAATGCAGATGTAGACTGACATAAGAATATGCATATGTCGAGCCTTGAATGCAGTGTTTTGAGCACACCTCAGCTGAGGATGGCGAATTATTTTGAGTATATATGTGGAGTTCTGGGATTTTGTAAAGGTCTTTGGTTGAGAAGACCTCCCAATCTATAACTTTGTTCCGCCAGAGCTATTCTCTAGTTATGTAATCGATTTGATACTTTCATGTTAATAGAATTCAACTTCCTTTCTCTTTCATTTTTTCTGTAAATATGTTTAAAACACTCGGACATGGATGATCCAGTCGAGGATCGTTATACTGCTGTAATGGAGGTTTGATTATAACGGTATCGTGGTTAGTTTTATTCATTTCCCTGTGTATCTGTTTCCTTCTCACACTGAATGGCTCAGGCATGGAGGATCCAGTCGAGTTGTTGCAGCTGTAGGATGATGGAGGTTTGATCATACTGCAGTTGTAAGTGTTTCCCTTGTAGACATATTTCAGTGTCTGAATTTGAGCTCAAGAATGATCTTGAGCTTGGGTTTTCTTCTTTGAGCTGTTGGAAGGCCTAATGCCCAGAGTAGTCTCCTTCACCCTTTCTCCTAATTCTTCCCTCTGCTCTCGCTTTAACTCAATTTACTGACTGAATTTAATGTGGCCCTCACTTCCCTGTGCATTTCCTATCCAGTTCTGTGTTGAACATCTTTCATGTTGTTGAGTTTTGTCCATCAACCATCTACATTTAAACAAACATCCACCCCAAACATTTATGGGTACTAGTTTACCTCCCCTGCAATCAGGATGTGACTTCCGGTGCTAAAATTTCAGGCATTGTTGCCGGGGACAAAAGTGAAGATATATTCCCTGGGAGAACGAAAATGAGCTTCTAATTCTGAAGGTGCATCAGGTATCAGAACCATTGAAGATTGCACTTGCACCTAACGACTCCACTGAGGCGACTCCACTATCTTGGNTTCTAGATACACACAGTAGCCCCCTGGGAGAACACAATGACCAGGTCTGGTATTTGATGGTGAACAAAGACCAGACATACTCATTATGTATATCATTCACCTGGCGACTCCATGGTTGAAGGATCGATTGACGACTCTGCTGATTCAAAATGAACAAAATCATGGCTCGAAGGTTTGCTCCTTTCAATTTTTCTAATGTTCCTATTTTTCCTAATGTTGTCCCTATTATGGATGAATGAGGTAATTATTTTCCCATATTTAGATAACGTAAAGAGGAAAACCCTGCTCGACATCTCCATGGGTTTCATGAACTCATGCATCAATGGGAGATACATCATGAGGATGTTTTAATGAAGATGTTCATGTTCTCATTGGACGGGGATGCCCATTATTGGTATCAATCCTTGCCCCCTACTAGCATCTCCTCCCTCGAACAGTTTCATGCAGCCTTTAATAAGCATTGTCAAAGGTATTATTCCTCTGAGTTAATTTGTCATAATTGTTGTGAGGAATGTGAAGGCCATAATAAAAATATGGTTGTGACTAGTGAAGGCTGTGAGGATGAGGTCCATGAGGAATATGAATATTCTTTGGGCGAAGTAATGAAACCAATAAAATCTCTCTCTGCCAAACTAGAAAGGTTGGAATATGAAGAAAGCGTAGAGGATTTTCTAGTCCTTGAGGCAGATGTTCTTGGAATCTCTATGGAGGATGATAATGAAGATTTCATAGTTGTAGAGGCCTTGCATTCTTCTCCTAAGGTGCCTCTTGTCCCTATCTTCGATGATTATTCAGATGAAGAGAAACAGGGCTCCACATCGCAATTTGCTAACTTGGGGAGAAACTAGCCTCTATATGACATCTACAAATCAGATTCTGAGCTAGATATGTCAGATTTCCAAGAGCATACAACAGAGCCCTATCCTCTATTCATTAACGAAAATCATCATGAGAAAATTAGCCATCCTAAACAGCAAATTGAAGAGCATAGCTTTCCCATGGGTCCTATTTATGATGATTATGGCTCTGACCCTTGGGAAAGCCATAAAGAAGAAAAGGAGCAGCAGAAGGGGTAGTTCATAGCCTGCCCAGAGCCTATAGGTGAGAAGCCACCACCTAAGACCAATCAACCTACATCAACTTCTCATCCACCTATGATTATCAGAGATATTCAAGCATGTGTGATCAGCTGTGGAGCATATCAGGCCATCTGTTACAAATTTTCTAGAGTTTTCCACTGATTCTATGAGCATGTCAGGGAGTACATGGAGCTGCATTTACTTCATGCCTTGGAGCCGCCTAGATTTTTCTCAACTTCAGCCTTTGGAGGAAAGATGAAGGATGTAACCATTCTTCTGTCATGGTTTCATCATCTATTATCAATCATTGACATAGTAAAGGAACTTCCAGTCAAGAAGTTACTTGAATGGCTATGGTGGAAATTTTCTTTCACCTAGCACTGTGTAATAATAAATTAGTTTAGGAATGTACATAAACAAGCTCCCTGGAGACTGTGTGTTTATTTTCATTTTTAACTTATTGACCTGTATTCCTTCGCAGGGTGTTTTGAGCTTGACTCCATAGCCCAACAAAATGAGACTGGAACTACAAAAGAGATCTTAGAGCCTCGCAGGGAGGACTCTATCCCCCATGGAGCCTAATGTTATCACATATTCTTGCAGTGGGTGGTTTCCCTTAGGAGTTGGCCATTGGATGACCAAATGAGAAATAAGAGGGCTTTAAAAACCCACAAATTTGTTTCATCCAAATTCGGGGCACGTTGTGCTAAGGCACATGCATATCGAGATAGTGGAGAATACCACTTCAGGAATCTTGAAGTGAGGAAGGCGTGAAACCGTTGTGTCTTAAAGTGCGAAGAAGATCTAGGCTGTCCAAACTAGAGGGGAACATGGCATAAGATTAGCGAATTCGTGAGCAGGGATTTTAGCGTGGAGCATAATGCAAGTTCACAAAATGCGAAATCTTGAAATTGCGGTTTCGCAAATCGGAGGTTTGACAGAAAGCAGTGCCCCGATTCCCCGAAATGCAAAGTCCCAAAAACATTCAGGGACAGATCCACAAGTCATGGCCCAACGTCATTTATAAAATCGGGGCCACAAAGAAGAGTAAGTGCATGTTTATCTGCTAGTGACTGGGGTTTCTGGGATGCAATCATGGCCGTCAGATGCATAGCAGATCCGACCGTCAATCTGAGAGAGGCCATTTTGCGAGTTCGAGCATCAGGATATTGGGAATCAAGTGGAGTGAATACTCCCAAAATACGAAATCTTGAAATTTCAAAGGGGATAAGCGCTGGGTCATGGCCCGAGGTCATATGCATGTAAAGGTGCATAGTTCACGTGAACTATGCCCAGGGCCAAAACGTCGATGTTGCTGCAAAAGGAGTCGCCACATTCTCCAGGTGCCAATTCGACTCGGCCTCGTTATGATCCCGATGAAGAAGTAAATGAAAGAGGGGGGAGGTGGTTGAAGCCTCGCCTCACCCCATAAATGAAAATAATGGAAGACATGGCAGTGGAGGCAGACCGTCAACCTGTGGTACTTTTGCGAGCCAATTTTTTTGCAAGGCCCATACTGATATGAGCTTGCATCTAATAGGAGAATGTAGGTGTAGACTGACAGAAGAAGATGAAGACACCGAGAATTGAATGTAGTGGTTCAAGCACGCCTCTGCTAAGGATGGAGAATTATTTTGAGTATATATGTGGAGTTCTGGGATTTTGTAAAGGTCTTTGGTTTAGAAGAGCTCCCAATCTGTAACTTTGTTCCACTAGAGCTATTCTTTGGTTATGTAATCGATTTGAGATTTTCATGTTAATAGAAGTCAACTTCCTTTCTCTTTCATTTTGTCTGTAAAGCTATTTAAAACACTCGGGCATGGATGATCCAGTTGAGCATCATTATATTGTTGTAATGGAGGTTTGATTATAGCGGTATCACAGTCAGTTTTATTCATTTCCCTGTGTATCTGTTTCCTTCTCACATTGAATGGGTCGAGCATGGAGGATCCAGTCAAGTTGTTGCAGTTGTAGGATGATGGAGGTTTGATCATACTGCAATTGTAACTGTGTCCCTTGTAGACATATTTTGGTGTCTGAATGTTTTCTCAAGAATGCTCTTGAGCTTGGATTTTCTTCTCTGATTTGTTGGAAGGCCTGATGCCCAGAGCAGTCTCCTTCACCCTTTCTCCTAATTCTTCCCTCTACTCTCGCTTTAACTCAATTTACTGACTAAAGTTAATGTGGCCCTCACTTCCCTGTGCATTTCATGTCCAGTTCTGTGTTGAACATCTTTCATGTTGTTGAGTTTTGGCCATCGACCATCCCAATTTAAACCAAAATCCACCCCAAACACTGATGGGTACTAGGCTTACCTCCCCTGCAATCAGGAGGTGACTTCTGGTGCTAACACTACCTATGAGCACTTCCGTTCCCAATCACTCTTGATTGGTCAATGTATCGAGGATACTACTTATTCATGATTTTTTTTTCTTGAAAGGATTTTAAATCATCCTTGACTGGCATAGATTTCCTCTCTTTATTATTCAGATTCTTATTTCCTAAATCTTACCCTGCCTGGGTAGCAATGGCATACAACAACCACTCAAAATTATTTTCATATCATTGAGATAACAAAATATTTTTAGAAGGGATTCTTACCAAATCCCTTTCCATTCCCATGTCATATGAGCATGAGATATTTTATACCTTTTCTAGCTTCTAGCACCCTCTTTGACATTACCTCATCAATGGTGCTTCATGGGATCCCAAAGCCCCTTCAACAATATTTTAACAAAAACCTTCTTGTAGTCATCCTCTTCTTGAGGTTGTCCATCATTGGAAACTGTCTTTCCCAATAGTTCTAATCATTTCCTACACAAACATGCATGATCACATTAAAAGTTATTCCAGTGATCATATTGATTAAAATGCATGTATATAAATCAATAAAACATTTTCAGATATGCCCCAACATATCTCTATGCAATCTACCACATTACCCTTCATGTTTTCATGTGTAATCACAATCCAATTTTCAGTTTTATCTATAGTTATACAACTATCAACATCCTCATGCTAAAAACATTTAAATGCATCTGCATATTAGTTTCTCATTCTAGAGAATCACAATAGACAACAATAAAGGAGTCAAGGGACTCTCCCCTTTTTCCAACTTCTTTTACATAGCCCTAGACTTCCAGTCTAGCTAAATTATTTCCTAAGGCCTCTTTGCCTTTACTCATTCATGGATATAACCAAGTTTATACATGTATGTTCATTTTTTTTCCCTTTTACCAATTGTATGTGTTTCCACAACTGCTCTTTTAAGGATTACAACTCTGTTAAAAAATTAAGAGTTTTAGGGTGAGAAAAGTATTCCTCCTTTTCTCCTTCTTTGCTTCTGCAATTTACTCCTTGTTGGGATCTTCCTACTCTTTTCCTTGAGCATCTTTGGATAGGTTCACCTTAACCTTCTTGGATGAATCAACATGCTACTACAAGATTTTTGTTCACAATGAATTATGAACCTGTGCATTCTACACATTACCATTTAGTTATCATAATGGTCAATGTTCATTTTTTAGTCTTCCATTCATGCATTATGTTTTATAATGTAATCCGAGATTCTTATATATATATGCTCGTGTTGGGATCGTATTTTGATTGTTTTGTTGCAATGGTTGAATCCTTTTTGCACCGATATTATATATGTTATTGATCATTTTGGAGTTTTCAAAGGATTTATATCAATTCATCATGGATTTATACCAGGTATGTGTAATCAATGTTTTATGATGATTTTGAGCTAAATTTAGTTCGGTTTGATGTCTACAAGGATCTAATGAATGATCTATTTGTAACAGGGAAAATTCGTAGTCCAATCCTCCATCTGGTACCTCATCCGACACTTCATCCAACACCCCATCCGGTACGCAATCCGACACTCCATCCAACACGTGATCCAACACTTGGAGCGTAGGTGAGTTGGCGGTTGGTACATTGGCAGCCTATGATGGGAGAATCGACGACCTGGGTTTTGTGCCCCCTCATGGCCTCCATCTACAGAGCTCATGACATCTCAAATTAGGCGGTTATGTTAATCGCTAAGTGTCTCACGAATTTTCTAGAAGACAAAGTTGTTAGAGCATATTTAATGGAATTGCCATTTTTAGAGGAGGTCGACCCTTCCAGTGGTCAACCTCTTGAATTGTAATTCATCTATAAATACCACTAGCAGTGGCAAGACCACAAACATAATTTTAAGAAGATGTTTCATTGTGTAATTTAGACATATTATGCAAACTTGTGTTTAGATTGCGTTTGTTTTAGTTAATGGCATAATCATGTTGATTTGAGCCTGTGTTTCATTGTTGAAGAGTAGACACGACCTGGTGAGGGGCCCACCAATGGTCTAGGTGACTGTATAGATAGATATATCGTGTGTTTCATTTGCTTAGTTATAATTTACTTCATTTTATTTACTATATGTATTTTGTAGTTTTCAATACGATGCATGTTGTTTGTGATTTAATTGTCTAATTCACCTTTTCAATTTTTTTATAGGAGTTGGTTATTTGTCATGCTATGTCTCTTATTTCTTAACAATTGTCTTGCAGACCACTAACTTAGATGATGTACTAAAGTTTTAAATTGATTTCTGCAAATTAAAACACAGTAGTATTTAAAACAGAGGATTAGTGTAGACATAGTTTCTTTTGCAAGCTTCGATGGATAAATAATTGCAAGTTTTATTATTTGTAATTAAGCTAGATTTAATTTCGAGTTAAGTTATGTTTTCATGGATCTATTTGGTTTATTAATCTTGTTTTAGTATGCTAGGATAGAAATAGATTTTGGGATTATGTTTGTAAAAGCATTCTAGTTTGAAATCTGATTTTTAATGATAGGATTAGCTATGTTGGGATCGTATTTTGATTGTTTTGTTGCGATGGTTGAATCCTTTTTGAACCAATATTATATATTCTATTGACCATTTTGAAGAAGTTTTCAAAGGATTTTATATTAATTCATCATGGATTTATACCAAGTATGTGTAATCAATGCTTTACGATGATTTTGAGCTAAATTCAGTTCAATTTGATGTTTATAAGGATCTAATGCATGATCTGTGTGTAACAGGGAGAATTCATAGTCCAATCCTCCATCTGGTACTGGTCCAACACTTCATCCATCACCCCATTTGGTACATGATCCAACACTCGATCCAACACTCAGAGCGCAGGTGAGTTGGCGGTTGGTACATTGGCGGCCTGTGATGGGAGAATCAACGACCTGGGGTTTTTGCCCCCTCATGGCCTTCGTCTACAGGGCTCATGACATCTCATATTAGGCGGTTATGCTAATCACTGAGTGGCTCATGGATTTTCTAGAAGCCAAAGTTGTTAGAGCACATTTACTGGAATTGCCATTTTTAGAGGAGGTCGACCTTTCTAGTGGTCGACCTCTCGAACTACAATTCATCTATAAATAGAACTAGCAGTGGAAAGACCATAGAAATAATTTTAAGAAGACATTTCATTGTGTAATTCAGACATATTATGAAAACTTGTGTTCAAACTGCATTTTTTTTAATTAATGACATAATCGTGTTGATTTGAACCTGTATTTCGTTGTTGAAGAGTAACCACAACCTGTTGGGGGGACCACCAATGGTCTAGGTGACTGTATAGATAGATATATCGGGTGTTTCATTTTCTTAGTTATAATTTACTTCATTTTCTTTGTTGTATGTATTTTGTAGTTTTAAATACTATGCATGTTGTTTGTGATTTAATTGTCTAATTCATATTTTGCAAATTGCTTATAGGAGTTGGTTATATGTCATGCTATGTCTCTTATTTATTAACAATTGGCTTGCAGGCTACTAACTTACATGATATACTAAATTTTTAAATTGGCTTCTGCAATTTAAAACAGAGTAGTATTTAAAATAGAGGATTAGTGTAGACAAAGTTTATTGTGCAAGCTTCGATGGATAAATAATCGCAAGTTTTATTAGTTGTAATTAAGATAGATTTAATTCTCGGTTCAGTTATGTTTTCATGGATCTATTTGGTTTATTAATCTTGTTTTAGTATGCTAGGATAGAAATATATTTTGGGATTATGTTTGTAAAAGCATTCTAGTTTGAAATCTGAGTTTTAATGATAGGATTAGCCCAGTTTAATTTATAAATCTCAGTTATAGATTTGAATTGCAATTTTAATTAGAAGATTGGATTTGAATTAAGATTCTTAGTCATAAGTTTATAAGTTTGTAAATTTTCTTGAGTTAGCATAAGAGTGTGTTTGAATTAGTATAAGAGTGTTTTTAATTATTGATGATTGATGCATGAAATTTAGAGATCCCATGGATTTTTAGGATACTTAGTGTTGCTTCTATGATGGCAAAGATTTCGTTAGATTGATTGATTCACACTTTCCATTTCTCTATAGAAGTAAGCATTGAATTAATCCCTCTTGAGCTATCATTAATAATCAGATGCCATCGTGATGTTATTAGGCATCGAAGACATAATCATCATCTTTGAATTATGTTTTCATGTTATTGCAAATTAATAATAGTTTTGATTAATTAGAATCTGGATACAATCATGATGCTTTTTGATTAAGTAGGTTAAGATTTCTCCTTTGCAAAATAGAGATGATTATGAGTTTTGTTTTAAGAATAGAGTTTACTTGTTGAAATAGTTTTGATAGGTTAGTTGTTTGTTTGCTTATTTTCTTAAAGATAAAAGATCAAAAAGTAATTTACTTGTTGTTTCTCATTAGGTTGAATAGATTAACTTGTTTAAAGTATGTTATGATTTTCTTCTTTAGAAATAATCCATCGATCCATTGTTGAAGCTACTTAGGGTAAATAGTTCAAGATCATTAACATGATTTGCTAATTGATAAAAATGAAAGAGTCATTTCTTAAGTAGATTAATCCTTAGATAGACCACCCCCTTAGATAAACAATGCTTCCATTTGCTTTTCTACCTTGGCTCATACAATGCCAAAACTCTAAGTTTACTTACCCCGGGTTGACAATTTAATTGAGGGATTTAGTGCATATAAAATACCCACTAGCTCGCATCCCACTGCCCAACTCTCGGCAGCCATTAAAATTTTGGGACTATTTTCTCATGACAGAGTCTTTACACAATTCCTCCACAGGGAAATCCTTTAGTATGCAACTTCCTTATTGCATATCCATCACTATTTAGGATGGCCTAAACCTTGATTCAACTTCAACTTTACCATTTCAATTGTTTACCAATATTCCATGGGGAATATAAACCTGCATTTTGAATTACATATGCACATTATCCCATTATGTTGTCATGCACAATGATCTTACTACATGCTTCAACATATTGTGTGTCTACTATAGACACACTTATAGTTTTTTTTCTGTATCTATGGAAATTTAGTCAGTACATGATTTTTCATGATCATTTACATCCATCCTTTAAAAGCCCAATCAGGTTTCCTTTTATCATGAAAACGGATCATCCTTGCTCATTTACTCTTTCATGAATTTATACTAGCCTTTCCTGAGGGAATGGAACACATTCCCATGAAGCTATCATTCAAAACAAAACTTTCATGACTCTTCATGATAGATTTAGCCATGCATCCATGGTATTTATTCAAACTTGTCAAGTGCAATTATTTCCTTACATTTCACTCATTCAGGCAGTCACATTGTTACTTTAGTATACATATACTCATACATCATACATGTGTATCATTTTCACATTTAATATCATTTATTCATATCTATTTGGTCTTAATATCAGTCTTCATATAAAGCAACCTTACAATGCATTAAATCCATGCACTCAATCATATACAAACATAGATAAACATTCATCATGCAAGTTCATTGCTTGCACTATTTCCATGTCATTCATACACATGGACATATAAGACTTCTAGATCCTTTTCCCAAGGATATTACTTCCATTCTTATGACAAGTATCATAGAGATAATCAACACTGAGATTCCCTCTCTATTGAGATCTTGCAGCCATTCACATGATATATACATGGAAATTTTAACATACATAATCATAACTATGTCCCCCTTTCCATACGACAACAACTAGCAAGAAGGCATTCTTGCCTCAACTACTATAAAATTATTCAACAACCCATAAATATCATCTGGGAAATTCCAACAATTCCCACTTGGAAACAAGACAACTTATCAAGATTTTTTTTCATGCCTCAAACCATTTTTGGTTAACAAACCTTTTTATCAAGGGAATCCTTTTCCTAGATTCCCTCTCTAATCCATATTATTTTTGTCACAAAATGAGAGTAGATATATAACACATAAATATGCAAAGATATTGCAAGAGATCCAATAATATATCAAATATATATCGGATATATAACAAGAGGCACAAATATACAGTAATACACAATTTCTATTAATGAGTGAAATGTACAAAACTGTAGAAATACGGAGTGAAAGACTCGCTAGAATGGTGGAATCTTATCTCTGAGAAGAGATTTGATGGCTACTCGCATTCGAAAGAAGATGATTATTACATTGAGGCTCCAAAGAAAATTTTAACATAAATAAAATCCAAAACCCTAATCTCGGAAGATGAAAATCCAATAGTTTTGTGGACCCTGTTTTGGGTAGTTTAGTGTATCAACTTCTCAGGGCCATAACTTTGACATACGATCTTTGTTTGGGGCACATGATATCTCATTAGAAAGGTATTTACTAGGATATTCATTTTGGGGGCTCAATAAGAGACTTTAGCTATCATTGAGGTGACCAATCGTAAAAAAAAATTGTTTAGGCCCTGAAAGTTTAGGAACTGAAAAATTGCTAAAAATAGTAAGTTGCCAACAAATTGTTTTGAGCTAGTTGGAATAGGTGGGTGGCCACCAATATCCACTTGGATCACTCTCAATACTACTTGAGCATACCAATAAATACCTTATATGGATACCATCCACCTTTGGATTTCAACCTAACCCATTGGTCATCTAGTAGTGCCCCAACACTTCATTTACCAAATTTGGGATAACATTTCATTAACCATTCTACCTTTATCCTCATAGTGTAATATAAAATCAATATCATCAAAATTTTAATTATGTTGATATAGTCAAATCATCACTAACCATATTTCACATCCAATGACAAACTATAATAAGTCTATATGCACCAAGCATTTTACCCATGTCTGTAGTGCAGACATACTCCACTTGCTTACCTCTTGCATTCTCATGCATAGACACACCCTTTAAGTTACTGGGATACACACCCCCTTAGCACAAACATGATCCTTTAAACTTTATCATGTCACTTCACTTCTTCCATGAGGGTTATTTTCAGTCCATAGGACTCCTTTTTACTCTGTAAAAAGAGATTGTCCCAATAGCATGTTTTCAATTATGACATATCAAGTAAGCTAACCTCACATATTTCCACAAGGCCTCTAGACATGGAGAATTATACTCACAAGGCCAAGTATCTTATTTAAGCAACAAATGTAATTGATAGAGGTTTCATAATCCCTCATTTGTAGAAAACCTTTCCATCGCTTTAGTCCATTCACATCCAAGTCTTGATATTAGTGCCTATCAACATAATCCCACTCATGTAGGAGTAGCTATCATTCTACCAAAGAAACAATATGCTCCCTCTACTGCAAATTCTCCTGTAACTTTTCTGTTGTAAGAATTTTCCAAAAGCACACCTCAACTAAGGGGCTTGTGCAGATAACAAATAAATTATCCAACACAGGGGAACTTTTCTAACAAGCTTGTCTTTTCCTTGTTATACTAGTCTTGTGGTTGATTTCTGGCCCATCCAGACCTAGTGTTTAAATATTTCTTTGATATATAGGGTAGGGTAGGGTACTATCCCCCTTAAATTTTTCTTAAGAAAACAAATTTATTTGACTCTTTCGTAAGCCCAAGTAGGCCAAGTGTTATTTCCCACTCTAATACCAATCTATCACATAGTTGACCCCTAAGTATCCCTTTTAAGGGAAGGGGGTATAAATTTTATGCTTTCCTACAGCTCCGTGAATTCCTCGAATGAGGACACTATCGCCTTGTGCTCACCGAGAGCTTTCCAATGACTATGACCTTGTCCAAAACTGAGTTTTGGTTCAAGAGTTATGTCATTATGAAGTTTTTGGGACATTTTTGGCCAATGGCCATCCCCTTCATCATGTGGATTCATCTCTTTCATACTGTCCAACTTGAAACTTTCGTAGCCCAGGTCGTTTCACTCTAGCAATGACGTGACCCCTGGAGGAGTGGTTACAGGGAATGTTCCCTGAGCCTTCTTGAATATTTGGCCTTTGGCCCTTAGTCATTCATGTACATGTCTAAAAAAATCCCCAGAGATTTGAATTCCCAAAGTCTCTTTCCTCTTCAGAATCTATGGTGGATCTCAATCCACCCTCATATATAACAACCAAGATTAACCTGCACCTAACACATAGTTTAGACATGAAAACAAGGGTCCTACACTTAATTTGTGACCAATCCCATGATGCCACATGGAACTGTCTAGGCATGCCACATCACCATGGCATATGAGGGCCCATCCAATTGGAGTTGGACGCTACAACAAGGAATCTTCGACACTTTGACATTTAACACATCCTCCTATATCCTCAAATCTCCCAAAGTTCTGAAGTTTGGAAGTTCCAAAATTCCTCACCACTTACTCTAGCCTTCGCCCTTCAGGATATTCTTACCCCTTCTACCTTACATTTCCTAGAGTAATACTTCGTCAAAGTATTTGTGTTTACCTTCCACTAGTATATTGAACAGTTGAGAAAGGATCCCAATGGACCCTAAGATCAATGGCTCACATCACTCCCAAATTATTTCCCACGATCTAACGGTTGGTAGGATTTCACCGCTCCGGGATTTTGCAACTTCGCGTCCCTTACAATCCTTAACCCAATAATTCCCTGAAGGGTTACCTACCGGAGAGTTCATAAAGCATGGATGATTGTTTGTTTCTGATTAATGGTACAACTTACTCTATCCTTCCACTATACTCAATCTAACGGTCGAGAAGGGTCCCGAAGGAACCTTAGATATACGACCCACGTTACTTCTTGACTTCAACATTCATGGATTCTGGTTGTTTAACACCTTTTTACTCATGGAGTGGGTCAATGTCGAAGGACCATAGGACTCACCAATTCAATCAATGACTAAGGTTAATAGTTTGATCTAATGGTTTTGATGGTTCCCGAAATGTAAATGGAAAACTATGATAGCACGATCCTTTTTACAAAGGGTCTTCTCTATGCAATACCCTACTCCAATAATTTCCAATCGGATGTTGACAAGTGTCCCTTCCATGACACCTTGGCAGCCAAGATGGAACAATGCCTAATTATGACGTCACTCTTTCTATCTCTCAAGTACATTATAGTTGAAGGCATGGAACTAGGGGTTGGATTTGGGTCACGTCGAGTTATAATACTCGACCATGTGGTTATAGCTTATGTATGGACTTAACATTTATTCATCCTTGAGAAACTTTGTTAAGCCCTAAATAGTGGCTCATTACCCCTTAATTGGGGCATATTATATTCGTAATGTTATTTTATTTATGTTTCCTTTTGGCCATTAGTTGTAATTATACCTCCTAGTCTCCTATATATACTAATGAGACATTTTCATTTTGAATCATCTTGTAATTGTACATTTATGTGGGCATAAGGAGGTTGCCCCATCGAAGAGGCTCATTATCTGAATTTATCTCTTTTTCAAGGCGTTGAGTACTTATTCTGAGGTTTTTCTATGCTATATTGATATTTGGTTCTTAACATATGGTATTAGAGCTCAAGGTCTTGGGGTTTCACTGCTGCATCTGAAATACCTTGGCATTTTCTCTATAAAAAAATTTCTACAACATTTCAGAAGAAATGGCTTGGAGGGTATTTAGTATATAGATCAAGGTACGTTGGTTTAAAATTTCATCTCTTGAGGCCTTATAATTTCAGAGATATAGACTGTGAAATATAGGGTTATGGAATCTTCCTGAACTAATTCATCACAGAATTTTCGCTATAAAATGTTTTTTGTAATGTTTCAGACAATGAAATCCAGAGGATATTCATAGAAATTAGTAAGTTATCTGTGGTAAAATGTTCAGCTTTTGGTTCATCTTACATTTGTAGATAAACCCTGTGGAAGATAGGGTTTCTGACTAGTCCTATTGACTAGTCTCAAGAAGGTTTTCTAGGTAAAACAATCATAACTTATTCCTAGAGTATCCAAATTGAGTGAGACTAGTTTCATTGGATACTAGACAGTCTGTAGTATTTATGTTATGAGTTTCATAATTTTATATCAATTATTTTGTGAGGGGCACACTATACAAGTTAGATCTCTTGAAAAGGAAAAAAATTAGCAAGTTGTGGGGAGGCTACCGTAAATTCCACTTGGCACATCCAATTTTGATCAGACCTGTGGAATTGCAGAGAATAAATATCAAAGAACTACAAAAAATAAAGTTTCATACCCAGAAGGGCCGAAACTTTGGAGATACAGTAGAAGAAATATTGTCTAGTAGAACCACCTCAAAATCAAGGTTCAAAAGTGATACTTGGCCAACATGCCACCTAGAAAGGGAAATTCTACACCAAATAACCCTTCAGACAATCCTACTTGGACTCTTGACGAAGGTGAAGAAATGCGTAGGGACATAAATGATTCACAAAAGAAGATAGTAACAAAATATGAACTACAAGAGATGGAAGCTAAGTTGGAGGCAAAGATGGATGGTTTCATGGAAGGATTGAAAAATTTCATAATAGAGAGGACACCTGAAAGTGAAAATGTATCCCATGAAATTCATGATGAGGAAACAAGGAAGGTGAATCAAGAATGGAGAAACTCTAACTTTGGCTTGAAAACCAACCACGTTCCTAAGATCGATATGAGGAAGTTTGATGGCAAGGACCCTATCACATGGATACTTCAGATGGAGCAATTCTTTGATCTACATAATGTGCCACATACACAAAAGATACGAATTGCTTCTTTATATTTAGAACCCAATCAATTTGTATGGTATAGATGGTTTTTTTCTAGCAAATCACTCATCACTTGGACAATTTTCACGGAAGAAATGATAGCACACTATCAGGATACAAGGAGAAATACCTTCTTTAGCCAATTGATAAATCTCAAGCAAAATGGTTCAGTTACAGAGCACATTGAGAACTTCCAATGATTTAATATAAAGGTAACAAATATTCCAGATGAGCACTTGATTGATGTATTCATAGGAACTTTAAGAGATAACATTCAACATGAGGTTCACCTTTGGGAACCCAAATCATTGGAGAATGCATTTAGGGTGGCAAGAAATGTTGAAAGTGAA
>SNQJ01S0032050.1:103281-118461 GCA_010110895.2 Picea sitchensis
TGCAAACCCTTCAAGACTTTCAAATCAAATGTTCACTCCCTGTCTCTATTATGTGTGATAATACAGGTGCCATCAGTATCTCAAAGAATCCTGTTATGCATTCCAAGACCAAGCACATTCCCATCAAATGTCACTTCTTACGAGAACAAGTGCTTGAGCAAAAGGTGAAATTGGAGTATGTTTCCTCCAAAGAACAAGTTGCTGATATATTTACCAAACCTCTACCCAGAGAAGCATTTGAATATCTCTGACAAAAACTGGGAGTAGTCTCTGCCATGCAAAGGATCAGGTCTACTTAAATACAGAAGCCTCAATTGGTTGTAAGGTGTTGATGAGCATCTCTAAATGCTCTGGCTAAGGTGGAGCCTTGGTCATATGAAGATGCAGTATGATCTCAGGGGGAACATGGTATTGTCCACTCTTTGCCATTGATGTCAAAGGGGGAGAAGACAGAGGAAGAATATTGCCATCAATGACAAAGGGGGAGATTTTTGGAACTATAGTCATTGATGGCAAAGCATGAGGCAACGAAAGAAGAAGAGTTTTCATGTAAGAACATTAGTGTATGGTTGAGTTTTGGATGGGTGCATATGATCGCTGAAGAGGATCGCCGACAGCGGTCAGATTTGCAGAAGCTGTGAGGGAGATAAACCATCGGGAGATCGGAGTTCTCAAGGTCGTGAGAACCGGGACTCTGAAAGTCTCGAAATCCTGACATAATCGGGACCGTCCATTTGGAAAGATGCATGGCAGTGATCGGGCACCAGCAGGAGAAAAGCTTCAACGGAGAATCGGGAATCGGAGTTTCGCGAGTCCCGTGAACAAATGCATCAGAGATCGCGAAATCACGATACGCGATTTCCCGATAAAGTAGATAGCATGTGGGGCCACCCTGGAGGACAGGTGGAAGGTCAAAGGCCCGTCGGAGGACCAGCGTATCGGGAATCGACAAATTGGTATTCCCGTGAACGAAGGATCAGGGAAATCTCTAAAGGAAACCTCGACGCAGAATCTGAACCGTCCATTCGGTGGGACGCGTGTCAGGAGTATGGAGGAAGTCGGGGATCGGCAAATCGCGAACTCAAGAGGCAAAGAAACCAATGTTGATTTCGCGATATGCGATATCGCGACTTAATAACAGTCGTTGATTAAGGAAATGATCTGGACCGTTGATATGATCTCTCGCAGAGTTTCGGGGATCAGGATTTGTAAGTGACAAAACCTTGAACACAAGGAATGTCGAAACCCGATTTAAAAAGGCGCGCGTAGGTTTAATTCAAATTTTAAAAAGGGGCCTGATTTCCCCCGAGCAATAAATATGGGACCCGATGAGCGTTGAACGGTTCCTTGACCCATGGGCTTAAGAAGGGGTCGATGCCCCTTTCTATGTGTGATCCGAAAAAGTAAAGTAGGACGGTAAGGACGGTGATAGGTTGCAGGGGTCCTTTTTTGGAGGACGTGGATGCCATTTTCTGACAGTAGGCACATCTACAGGTTGCTGAGGTCATTTGTGCAGGCTGCAGAAAAGTTTGAGGTGGGAGGAACCTCATTGTAGCAGTTGGGTGGAATATCTACAATGAATTTGAGTAAGTTACTATAGATCTGAACTGCTCAACAACACATATTATTACTGATCAATAAAAAGGGGGAAGTATATATATATACGGGTCATTCAAATTAAAGATGCATATGAAAGTTAGGATCTCTGACGAAGAATGTTGAATGCATATTGAAGTCTGGGTTATTGCTGATATTCTAAAGTTTTGGGCAAAATATGTTTGCTGACAAATGTACAAAGGGTTGAAACTGCCTGATCCAGTGTGAAAATTGATGAAACACGATCAACAGCATGTCTGAGGGTTAAAGCCTTCAGTAGAAGCACCCTACCAGTAGAAACTGGTGCGATTTTCAGGGGGTTGAAGCTCCCTTCTAGGAAAGACTGGTAAACGAGAGAAGGTTGCAGCCTTCTGCAGGTAGAAGCCTACGTACTAGTATGAGTCTGCACTAGTACAATGTTGTAAAACATTTTCTTAATGATAATTATTGAAGACAGAGAGAACGGCAACAATGGTTTTCTCCCAATTTGGGTTTCCACCTTAAATCCTAGTGTTCATGTGTCTTACTCATGTGCGTTGGCTTATTTTGTTATTACTGCACTGAATTAATGCTTAATAGACACCTGATGAATAAAGAAATTCATTATAAGATCTCTGAATACACTCGTGTTTCTTTAAGACTATACAATAACTGGTCTTTACAAAGTAGCCTAAGGTTTTTTAGTGAAATAAAAGAGAAAATTAATTGATTGCTCANTTCAGTAGAAGCACCCTACCAGTAGAAACTGGTGCGATTTTCAGGGGGTTGAAGCTCCCTTCTAGGAAAGACTGGTAAACGAGAGAAGGTTGCAGCCTTCTGCAGGTAGAAGCCTACGTACTAGTATGAGTCTGCACTAGTACAATGTTGTAAAACATTTTCTTAATGATAATTATTGAAGACAGAGAGAACGGCAACAATGGTTTTCTCCCAATTTGGGTTTCCACCTTAAATCCTAGTGTTCATGTGTCTTACTCATGTGCGTTGGCTTATTTTGTTATTACTGCACTGAATTAATGCTTAATAGACACCTGATGAATAAAGAAATTCATTATAAGATCTCTGAATACACTCGTGTTTCTTTAAGACTATACAATAACTGGTCTTTACAAAGTAGCCTAAGGTTTTTTAGTGAAATAAAAGAGAAAATTAATTGATTGCTCANCTCAGTATTTCTCAACAGGGATACAAACAATGTGATCAATGAACTTCTTCACCAATCCTAAAATGACTTCATTATGGTGTTTCATGACCTGCATATGTTGATGGATTTTCTTTTGTTGTTGTTGCAATATCTGATACTATAGATAGATATGTGAAATATACTCACTATGAGAAGATTTAGGAGGTTCCATGAGTAAAAAATAAATATGAAAATGATGTTGTAGTGCTCTTCTTAAGGGAGTTGTTCTCTTGATATAATCTTGGCTATAGATGTTGGATATAGAGGGTTTTATTTCCTTTACTTTCCTTGTTTTTGGAAGTGAGGAACGCAAGCTTTTCTACCAATTGATATCGAATAGAATAGACAATAGACAATTGAAAATACAATGATGTCTTCATTCACCAAAAATCTAAACTTTTATATCTCGAATCACCTCATTTATTAGGCACATTCCATAAAAAAAGGGAATGGTTCACTTTGACCGTGTCTTCCTATTTGTCTAACTAAATTATTAATTATTTGTTAGACACACAAGATTAGAGATGAGCATGAATGTGCATTTATTAATTGATATGATACATGTATATATACATTGATGTGACCTTTGGATTCATCTTACAAGGTCTCTTGGACTCCCGATGACTCTTCGTACACACTTGACTATTCATATTACATCTGGTTAGTAACCCTAATGGATTACATTTCCAACATTCCCCCCTTAATATGAAGGGGTGTATGTGAGTCCAAGGTGAGAGATGATATCTGAAAGTGAGCAGCTGAAATTTGGAAGTGTGCAGATGGTTGAATGTGCTCTTTGAATCTTGTGGTTTGTGATGACAACAAACCAAATGGATAGCAGAAGATAATGTCTTCTACTAAATTATGATGGTGGTTTAAGGAAGACCACAAACCAATATGGTGGAATAAGGATGACCACAAACACTAGATCTTAGCTCTAGGATCAATGGTTCCCGAAACATTTACTAAGTTAGCTAGAATTTGAAGCTAGCGTCTTCTGCTAATTGGAAGTGATCTCAAATGCTAGTTTAAAGATGACCATAAACTATTGTTTAGCAGAAGTTGAAAGTATTCTACTAAGTGGAGATTTAAGGAAAACCACAAACCAATCTGGTGGTTTTGGATGACTACAACCCAATCTGTTGGTTTAAGGATGACCAAAAACTATGGAACTTGGCTCTAGGCTTAATGGTTCCCAAAACATTTCCTAAGTTAGCTAGAAGCTAAAGATGATGTATTCTACTGATTTGAAGTACTCTCGAATGATAGTTTAAATATGACCATAAAATGTTGTCTAACATAATTCTTCTACTAAGTGGTGGTTTAAGGAAAACCACAAACCAATATAGTGGTTTTGGATGACCACAAATCAAATAACTCTCGCTTGTCATGCTCGCTTGTTGCTGCTCAATTGATAAGACTTCGAAACTTGAATCCTGAGTGTCAATCATTGATGTTGTTCTCCCCTGTTGAGAACAAGGTGAGAAGATGCAAATCATTTCACTGCAAGATGCATCAATACTCAAGAATGGACTCATAAACATGACTGAGATATCTTCTTGACTATTGATGACCATTGCCAAGAAGTCATCCACTCATAGTGGTTCTTTACTCTTGTAGATTTCTTTTTGTTATAACATTTGTTTGAATGATGATTGTGTTATCCAAAATGCTCGCAAGGATGAAGATCAAAGAAATGATCTTCCGTGTGGTCAACTCATTGACAATGTTGGAATTTTTTAATCTACTCTTGAACTGGATCGGTTTGGTGTAATATTGATTATGAAAGGTGACATCCTTTTCATATCTGATATCAGTTTTTTGTCTATTGTTCTTGGTTTATTCCCAAGGTCTAATGATTGGCATGGAAAGAGGAAGTTTAACTTCACCTTCATTTGTATCTGAAGCTAGCTTACTGAGTTGCTTATGTATTGGCTATTTATCATCATCATCATCTTCTTTGAAAAGAGAGTTGTTCTGAACAAGGAATAGTTCAAAATGTTGTTGAAGATTCTTTCGCTCAAGTGCATTGTGAAGGAGTCGATTATGAGTTTGAAGTAATTTTTCTTTGGCTTGCAAAACTTGCAAGCATGTTACAACATACTACATAGTTTCTTTGTCAGTGGTGATTGTATTGTATAGAGAGGAGAGGATTAGAGTGTTTAGTAACTCTAATAGCTCCTCAACTTGAGCCATTTTAAAGACAAAATTAGACATCATGGTTTCTTGCAACTCCGCCCTTTAACAATGAGACTCTGCAATGCAACCAACAAATAGAGGGTGTCGACTTCTATCGAAAATGCACCCGTTTATAGAAAAACACAATTTTAAAAAGTACAAGTAACCTTAAAAAAATATTATTTGCATGCTATCATTGTTCTTGTGTCGACTATGATCTTCAATCTCCAAGATGTAGAAGCAAAGTGTTTGATTGTGGGTTTAATGACAATCACTGTAGATGAAGTTCAAGAGGAGCTCACAACGTCTCTTCAAATTCTCTGCAATAATGCAACTAATCATGCTTCCACTATGTCGTCGCTCTGCTCCAAAACTGTGACCCAGATCTAAGATTGATACTAGAATGGTGTAGTACTCTAGTCCTTTAGTATGGATCACCACTACCTCAACAAGAGAGAATATATCAAGGTTTGCATCGCATACCATTCATATTGCTTATGTATCCTACAATGACATTTTATTGGGAGAGTTTATGCATCTTGGTTAGGATGTGTTCCATAGTCTTCATACAATGGTCGAATACCATGTTGCTTTCCCGAGCTATTGGGGGATTCTCATTTTATATTAGTGAAAAAGATGGTGAACACGACTTTGACTTGTTGAAGAAGATCGTTCTTCCAAATGGATCCTTTACGAGCACAGCTTCCAGGAAGGCCTACAAAATATTTCGTGTTTAGTGATCCTAAAACTTTGAAACTTGGACAAGCATATTGGAGTTCTCAGTGTCTTCAACTATCAAGAATCTGATTCATGATTCTGTTAGAATGCAGTACTTGAACATCAAATGTCCACCCATAGAATAGATTATTGGGAAAACTCCTCTTTGTGTATCGACCCATCTCTACAAACACTCATTATATCTCCTCTCTGTGTATCGACCTAGCTTTGGAAACACTATGTTATGTCCTCTCTATCCTTCTCTCATTTTATAATTGAACTCACATCCACATTCAAATTAGAATCTCCCTAATTATTTTAGTTTGACTTTGGCCTTAAGGGGGTTTCCAGTCTTCTTGCTTGCCACTGCCACAAGATCAAATATGATGGCGTGGATTTGAGGCACTGGAAAAGAGGGTTTCTACATTCTTGATGAATGCTAGACCAAACCCCAAAGCCTTTATCATGGCCAGAATGAAGGACCACTCAACCCGATCATAGGCCTTTTCAAAGTCAATTTTGATGAACAAAGCCTCTAGGCTAGTAGAACGAGCCCATTCCATGCCCTCCCAAACAATAATAAACATATAAAGATTGTACATCGACGGATGAACCCCGTCTGTTTAGGGCAGATGATCTTAGGTAGAATGTGCTTCAACTGACAATGTGATAACTTTGGCCAATATTTTGTAGGAAGTGTTGAGCATAGTAATAGGCCACCAATTGGTGATTATCTTAGGTTCCCCAGACTTCAGGATAAACCGGAGAAGTACCTGGTTAATTCCCCCCATGGAGCGTTAGATTAGGGCTTCCTTGTAAACACAAAGATGATCAAGGCCAATAAGCATGAAGTACAAGATTAGGGTTCTAAATAGTGGACAAGGAAGAAAACCTTCTACTAGAAAACTTAACCAGTGATTTCAGAGATGTTGGAGATCTCAGTGACGTGAATAGGCTACTAAAGGTAGCTCCAATTTTCCTTGTTTTCCATTAAGATGTGCCAAACGTTTATGCAAACAGAAGGAATTCCTTTCTGACATATTTTTAGTCCAATTGACGGTTTTCAATGAGATTGGTCTGGCTGCCTATGACCAACACTACGCATGAAACACACACTCTAAAACACTTATCTACATCAATGTTTAAAATACATGCATGGGAAGAGAATGTCGGAACTGGAACAAAAAGCAGTTGGTAAAACCCTAATGCTTGCAAATTTCTGTGTACACATGCAGAGAATGACAAACCTGTGAACTGGAGAGGAAGACTAGAAGGCAGAGGGGCGCAGACTGCAAGCACACAGAGGGCATTGATGTTTTTGAGCAACTCAAACTCAGTTTTGAGAACTACCATAACAAATTTAGGCCTAAGGACTATAAGCTCTCTGATAGCACTGTTAGAGATTAACGATAAACTTGAATGTACATTTATAAGGGTAAATTTGAATGTATTAATTGATATGATACACATATACATATATATATACATACATTGATGTGACCTTTGAATTCATCTTCCAAAATCTTCTAATAACTCTCAGTACACATTTGACTATTCACATTTCATTCACATTTAACTCTAACCAATTACATTTCCAACATTATTTAATCTCTAACTAATATTTCAATTATTATGCTCGACTTTACTTTCCCTCATATTCTACACTAGAATAATCTACCATAAGTTGTTCATATATATTATATATACTAGTTCCACTATTCCTTAAAAAAATCAACATAATATAATTAAAAAATCAATACTTCCTAAAAGTTTCCTAAGAGCTATACAATTTTGTTCTAAAAATATACAAAATAATATAGTTAGAAATCAATCTTTCCCCGGGCTATAGGATTGATAGGGTACTAGTTTTATTATATGATTGATTATGCACATGTGTTTCCTCTTAAGAGGTCACAGGTTCAAATCCAAATGGGGTAGGGTATGTATACCTTTGTAGACTTTACCAGTCAAATCGCTGGGCAAAGGGGGATTCCTTGTCCCACAAACAAGAAGGTCTCATACACCAATTTGATGTGCTGGTTTGGATGTGACCTTAAAAATATATTATTATTATTATTATTATTATTATGTTGTATGCATATTTAAGAAATTATTATTGAGATCATTATTTGTGTAGCTCTCTTGGTTTCCTAATCGCATGGAGTAGTTGAGAAGAGGTTAACATGACGTTGAAGGGTATATATCAAGGGCCATTTAGAGATTAATAAGCATGGCCACATTGATAACTTGATTCATTTGACACCGTCTAATGTATGTTCAAAGAGATATATGTAGGTAAGCTTTTAGCTTTGTATATCTTATAATACAACAAAGTGAGTGGCCACGTCCATAATAGATGTTTATAAATGATTTTAAATTGATTTTATATAATTATTCGATATATTTATATGGTTTGATTATTCATACGATCTAATTTATTCATATGATCTAAATTTATAAATAATTATTTTAGTGTTAACATTTTGTACCATGTTACATAATGGTTATTTATTATGAATTTTATGTTGTCCATCCGATGATAATTTCATTTAACTAATTTCGATTACATTAATATCTAGTAAAAGTTTTAATTAAAACGTTCTAATGATATTCAAGGTTGAATGAGTGTTGATTATTACAGGTAGATAACTAAATATGCCTCATATATTTGTAATTAAATTTTCTCTATAGTGAATTATATTAATAAACAAATATTAAAATTAAAAATGTTATATTAAATATAAATACAATTTTAATTACATTTTTATATTAAATATTATAATTAATATAATGATAGAGAGGCACTTTACACTTTAACATAAACTTAAAAATGTTGTAACATAATGTAAGTAACTTTAGCACATGTTATCAAAATATTATATGTTAATTATATATCTGAAAAATAAAAATAAAAATAATACTATATATGTGAGAGATATATAACATATCATTTTATAAGAAAGGTATTGAAGGATTAGTAGTCGATAAGATATGTAGAGATGGGTTTCATGATTTGGAATATTTTTAAAACTTTGTAGCATGGAAAGATGGTGAATGTGTGGGACTTCCTCAATATCTGTGATGCTAACATGATCAAATAGATCATTTTCAGTACGTTGATGTTTAAGATCGAAGGGGACAAGGCCAATTGGTCTGTAAATGAGGGACTTATAGCCCACTCGCTTCACCAACATAGATTCTATGTGGAAGTGAAATGGTCTATGTTCTTAGTTTTATATAGAGAAATTTGTCTTCAAAAGGACTACTAGGCCTTTGTTCTTGAGGAAAGTTCGAGTCAAACTTCCTTTCTCCTCGTTCTTCAATGACATGTAAGGATGCATTTCCTGGTTGACTTTGTAAGGCTTACAAGGCTTTTGTGCTCATTCTAACTATGAAAAGTTAAGACCAATGTCTATCAACACTCTCCCATGGCTTATATTTTTCTTTTGCTCACTTCATTACATATGGAATCCATATGCTATTAACCTTCCATAATATTCTCCAATAGACATTTTCAAACCTCACCAATCCCAAACTTTTAAGATATTTACGGGAATCTATAAGTGAAAAATACCAAACAGTGAACAATATCATTATAATGCCAACCTAGAACACAAAATGTGGGCAC
Organism: Picea sitchensis; assembly: GCA_010110895.2. Taxonomy (NCBI): domain Eukaryota; kingdom Viridiplantae; phylum Streptophyta; class Pinopsida; order Pinales; family Pinaceae; genus Picea; species Picea sitchensis. The sequence continues at coordinate 112,581 of SNQJ01S0032050.1, forward strand.
TATATAGGAGGTAGTCTCAAACAGAACCATGAAGAATAGCTAAGACTGCAGTCCATTGTTTATGGAAAACAATCATGAAGTAATCCTCAAGACTCCATTCATGGTTTCAAAACCAAAGACAAACCTATCTTAGCACTAATATCAAGAGCATTGCTATCTACTTCCCCAGAAAGGGTTATCAAAGAGTTTGGTCTCCATTCATGCTAGATAAGGGCATCAATTTTTMTGTGGTAATTCAATTGTTCCTTTATAGTTGTAAAGGGATCGAAAGCATGTTGAGTTCCCATGGTGAAATTGTTTTCATTCCTTGAAATGCTATGGGAAATATCGAATCTAACTGCAATTTTTGTTAGCGGGCCCATAGTGTGCAAGTAATATTCCTTCAATGTATCACCTCTATCCATTAAATTCAAAGAAGAAATGGAATTTGGCTATACAAATTTTAATCCTACAATGTATTTCGTAAAGTTGTCTAATGTGATATCAAAAGCAAATCCCCACCACCCCCCCCTCCCCAAGAACAACACCTTTTTATGACTATGGAAGTCTCCACAAGGGGAGTTGTTGTTAAGCCTATGCTTGTACTAATTAATACCAACATAATCATGGAGATATTGAAATGCAACCTTGCTAGATATTTTTTCTAGGATAGTCCAGCTAAGAATAGCTTTCAATCCTCGTGTGGGATCATGATTGTCATAATTGCAAATAAATTTGAGCTTGTGTCCACTTTAATATCCATTGTAATATTTGTATTCTTCAATTTTGTTGTGAGATCCCCAAGAATAAATAAAAAAACTCCTCTTGCTTGGTGTCAGTGGATGTAAAAACCAATCTAGTGGGATTGTAGGTGGTTAGACTAAAAATTTGGTCAATAGGGAAATCCTTATGAAGGAGGTCTTGACTCTTCTTCCCAGTGTCAGAGAACAAACCAATGAGATGTCAACCCAAGGAGGAATTACTTCGACCTAGGGAAAATTGAACTCACCCAGGAAAATTAAAAAAACCCAAGCCAAAGTGAAATTTACCAGGCAAATAAAAATGACCCATGCCAAAGTGAAGTCAACTAGGTCAAGATGAATACGACCTAGGAAAGAGTTGAGTAAACCAAGGAGGAATTCAACCATGTGAGGAAGCCATACGACCCATGGGTGAGAAAAATGCTTGGGTATTTTCCCAATGACCTATGAGTGATGAATTCTTAAATTCTAGGGATGAGAATGGAAACTAGAGCAACAACACTTTTTTTACTGCCTTTGATCTCAAAATTTAGAGTAAATTATATGGTGGAATGTATAGAGTTGGTAATGTTATTTGATTGCACATAGAGGATGAAACTATAAAGGAATCTACAAAACTACAACATACATTGAATTCTTACACCCATAAAATAACCAATCAACAATTTAACATGAATAAGAGTAGCATAAAACACAATCCAATAAACCAAAGTGAAATCCATATTGTAGACAAAATCACTCACATAATATACACATTGATTTTACCCTAGAAATCCAAATGAGAAAACCGGCTTCGAATGGTGGCTCAATTCGCATTTCAACGGTCTCAGGTACAATGCAACACTTGGCTCCATGTGCATATTTCTCTCTTGGCCAACAAAATTCTCTTTGAGGGTGAACATAATGGAAGAAATAGGGAGATATAGGGGAATGGGAAGGTCAACATGCATGACCCTTCATTTCCCATTCCTCAACCCATTCTCCTCTCTTATTCTATTTGTCGTAGTTCATTTATTTATTTAATTTTCCCTCTCTTTGATCTCATCCATTTTAACATTTACATTGTCTTTTATATAGTTTACTAACCTTCATTAATTGGTGAAATAACTTGCAAGTATTGAGTCTTACAACCACTCTTTGGTTCAAATCCATTTCGTATCACACCTCCCTATTGAGAATATTTTATTTCTCAAAAATATTGAATGAAACCAATTTGGATCAATGTACCTTCTATCTTCTTTTCTGGAACATGGCTCTAACTCTGGCTCCTAGCTATAGTTCCGAATCTATATTTGGCTCTGGCTCATGGCTCTAGTCTTGGCTATGGCTCTAGCTTTGGTTGTTGGCTCATTTTTTCCTACAATGCAAAATTTTACTCATTGACTCTCAGCGCTAAACAATCTCCAGATCCAAACTATGAAACCAACATTCATCCCCATCTCTCTTAGGCTTAGATATGGTCCATATTGGCAATCAATGAAGCCAAGTGAAATGTTGGTTTTTGTTTAGTGTGACCCCACAACACTATGCCATCATGTAAAAATTCCACAAGGGAAGTGTGGTTTGTGTTCTTCTACTATGATTAGTTGCTTCCTAGCATGGAAACAACTCTTTGGTGCATGCACATGCTTACAAGCACATCATCGAGTTCTCAAGAAATCCCCCAAGGTCATTGACCTCCATGCACCAATCTCTGGAACATCTTCAAAAATGGATTCTTTGGATGTAATATAAAAAACAACAGCTAGATTGTGGGCTTCCCCTGGCATGAATCTGTTGTCCATCTTGTTCATGTCACAAACCTCCTATACTGCTCCAACTCCTTGGAAAGGTTCTTCTCCTTAGACTAAAGATGCAAGAAACTCTTCATCTCCTTCAATCTTCGCTCTCCACACTCTTCTCTTGATTGTGCGGTTTTTAGAGTGAAATTAAGGATGAATCCACCAACACTTTGCTTCCCTATTCCCATTCGACTTGTAGTTGTGGAAAAATTTCCCAATCACATAATGTACACAATGATTGTACCCTAGAATGGTGGTTGAATTCTCATTTTGGTAATCCCTGGTACAATGAAGCTCTTGGCTCCCTATGAATCTTTCTCTCTTGGCTAGAAAAATCCCTTTGAGAGTAAAAAAATGGAAGAAATAGGGAGATCTAGGAGAATGGGAAGGCCAACAGACATGACCCTTCATTTCCCATTCCTAGCCTCTTGTCCTCTCCTATTCTATTTTTCTTTGTTCAATTTTTTTTTCCCCCTCTCTTTTGTCTCATTCACTAAATTTACATTTGCATTATATTTTATATAGTTTAATAATCTTCGTTAATTGCCAAAATAACATGTAGGTACTAAGTCTTACAACCATTCATTTTTGTTGGATCCATTTCATATCACCAACAGTTCAAGGACAAGGTGGTGGAGCCCATGCCCTCGACGGGATACTTTAACATCAAGGACTTCTCATAGGGCATCCAATGGGGTATGAATACTTTGGTACTAGTAATGGGACACAATTAAAGTGAGGATGATAGAGGAACACCAGTCCAGAACCAAGAAGTGAGTGTATCAATCCAATTTCCTAAAAATTATTATGTCTCAGAGAGACAATTGCGATGGAAAAGGTGGGAGGCTCACCAATGTCCATACCCCAAGATCTATTGTTGGTTCCATATTATGATGGAGTTGATTTCCAAGTGTTTGACAAAAGGATTACATGAAAATGTTTGACAAAAGGATTACATGAAAGTGTTTGACAAAATTCATAGCTCTCAAGTTTTGGTTGTATGGCAAGTGTTTGACAAAATACTTCTGTGTAAGTGTTGCAAAAAATCCCTATTTGACAATTCATTGTTGTAGATCCTCATACCAAGACATACTTTCATATTATGATCAAGTTTCTTTCTAGGAAAACCATATGCATGGGGTGAATTCTAACAACGATGTGGTGTATTTAAAGTAGAGATTGGAGCATAATCCAGGGATTCATGTTGCCCAACAACACCTTCTTTGTTAGGGTGACAAATTGGAGGATCTATCTTACCTGGTAATTCCTACCTAACAATTTTTGGTTGCATGGCAAGTGTTTGACAAAATACTCGTGTGTCAAGTGTTGCAAAAAATCGTTATTCGACAATTTTTTGTTGTAGATCCCCATACCACATCATACTTTCAAATTATGATCAAGTTTCTTTCTAGGAAAACTATATGCATGGGGTGAATTCTAACAATAGTGTGGTGTATCTAAAGTAGATATTGGAGCAAAATCTAGGGATTCATGTTGGCCAACAACACCTTTTTTAGGGTGAAGAATTGGAGGATCTCTCTTACCTCGTTCTCTCTTCTGTGGTTGATTATAATATTTGCAAATATTCAACTCTTTGTAGTGATGGATATTGAGATGTATTTTAGAGATGAAAAAAAAACTAACTCTCCAATTGGTTCAAAATTTTCTCCCATTACATTTTTATATTAAAATTATCAAAGTTTCTTTCAATATTATATTATATTATACATTTCCTATATACTAAACTCTACCATACATTCTTATTATGCAAAACCTTAAGCTTCTAAAATTATATATATATTATTATTATTATTATTATTAAAATTTATTTATGAAGATTTAAATTTGAGTCATTATAATAATAGATGTGGATGCAACCAAACAAATAAATAGTATATTATATAAATGTGATATCATGTGTGGATTAGGGTACATAATAATAATATTAATGTAAATGTGATATCATATGTGGTTTAGGGTACATAATAATATTAATGTAAATGTGATATCATATGTGGTTTAGGGTACATAATAATAAATTTATTTTAATTAAAGATCTAAGAGTTATCTAGTTTGAGTTGGATAAAACATTTTAGATGTAGTTTTTTTAATTATTTAAAATAGATTTAAGTTGAATGAATTTTACTCAGCTAAATAATACTTAAAACTTAATATAATAATAATAATAATCTATTTTTAAGGTTATGGCTAAGCCAGCACACCAAATTGGTGTATGAGACCCCCTTGTTTGTTGGACAAGGGACCCCTCTTTGACCAACGATTTCACTGGTATAGTCTACGAAGGTATATATACCCTACCCCCTTTTAGATTTGAACCTGTAACCTCTTAAGATGAAACACATGTTTTTAACCAAATATATATTATTGTTAAAATAAAATTATATTTATCATATTTTTATTTATATATAATTATAATATTTTTTTAATTTTTGATATATATAACTAACCAAAAAAATAAAAAACATAAAAAATTAATATATATTTTTTAATATAATAATTTTTTTTTTCCAATTCCATTAATATATTTAAGATTTTATCATAACTTATCTTCTTGTAAAATTAATTACATAATTAATTAACTAACTAAGATTTATCACTAAACTTAAAATCAAGATTAATAAATACTACTTACCACTCAGCTCATGCATAAATCTAGGCGCCAAATCCGAGGCACCCTGATTCTCATCAAGTTTAATAAAAATACTACTTACCACTCAGATCACATTTTTAATTAAATTCGGTCAAGAAGGAAATCATATTTTATCATAGGGTTTTATTAGCGAAGGATTTGTGTTCTTGGCTTTAGTAATGCTATTTTTTCACCCGAAATATGTATCTGTTTTCAGTTGATCTAACCAGATTTCAATGGTAATATATGACCAAATATATATAGTTAATAAAAACAAAAATGAACTTATAAATTTAATTTTTTTTAAACTTTTGTTTATTTCAGTTAGATAATATTTTGTATAATTCATTTATTTTTAAATGTTGAATAATCTAGATATAATTTTTTTTTTATCGTTAAATGTTCAATAATTTAGATAGTTTTAAAATGGTTAAAATTTTTATAAAAAAACAAAAATTAGCATAATTTTTATTAATTTAAAAAAAAAAAAATTAAATTTATCTATTTTTAATTAAAATTTTAAAATCTTTTAATAAAATAAATCTTCAATGGTAATATATGACCAAATATGTCCAAAGGGGTTGGATCCAATGGTGGAAAGCGAGGAGTTTTTCACCGTTGGGCAAGGTTCAATTCTCGTGAGGGCTTTACCTGGAGCCATGGGGACACCTTGAGGTAGTGGTCGAACGTGTGGTTGCACCCAGAGATAC